>CM071862.1:27416029-27470650 GCA_036759665.1 Gynandropsis gynandra | reverse complement strand
AAAGTCGCAGGGGTATTTTGGGAATATCAACATTTATACGGGTACTTTTGAAGTTAGAAATTTTTTCTTTTCCGGGAAGGGTATTTTTGAAGCGTTTTAGCCCTACGAGGGTATTTTTGAAGTTACCCCTAATAATAATAATAATAATAATAATAATAATAATAATAATAATAATAATAATAATAATAATAATAATAATAATAATAATAATAATAATAATAATAATAATAATAATAATAATAATAATAATAATAATAATAATAATAATAATAATATCTTGGAGAGATTATGTTACATATAGATAAATATTTTGGTCCCTCTTTGATTAGATTGTATCCAGATATATGAAGTTTTTTTTTTCTTCGAACAAACGTGTTGATGATCATTAATCTTAACATAAAATGTTTTAAACACCTCCAAAAATGTTTTCTATTCTTGGATGACAAATATATTAATATTTTAAATTCATAGTGACCGTAATACATTCTAACATATTAATTATTTTTCAACCATTATATGTAGTAGATTTTAACTTCGGTTATTTTCATTTTATAAATTTTTAGAGCTTCTTATTCATATAATCAAGAAAATATAATTTCTCAATAATTTAATTATTAAAACTGATAAAATTAAATTAAAAATTCTTAAGTACATAATTTAATTAGAAAATGTGGAAGTGAAAACTGTTTTTATATTTAAATGTTGAAATTCACTAGAAAATTACAGAAATCACTTTAACTTCTTTTAAGGGTGAAGGATGAAAACACATATGAGAGATAATAAGAGACACTTCATTTATACCGTTTAGGAAGTTTACTTTCGATACGATTATCTTTCTCTTACATATGTCTAAATATGAAGAGATGTATTTATTTATTAAAAAATTCATATAACTTTTCATAGATGTAAAAACCTCTAATATTAAAACAAAAATGCGATGAGAGTAAAATGAGTGAAGGTAAAAATGAGGACCAAGGTTAGAAAAAGCTGAATAAGGGAGGAAGGGATTGTGTCATCGATGTAGCCTCTCGTTTAAAGAAAAGTTCATTAATTATATTTTCACCTATAGTGAAAACCCAAGAGTTTACCCAACTTAAATTGATAAATATCAAAACTTTCTAACAGTAGCCTCCACACACACATTTATATATATATATATATGTATGTATTTGTTTATTTTGTCTTTCATTGACTCAATAATTTTGACCAGTATTTTTTCTATAGTAATTATCAACTAAAATATGCAACATATCGTTTTCGGAGTAAGTCATAGAATTTTTTTCCTTCATTCGTGAGTAGAAAGATATTTTTGCATATCCTTTTATTAATTGAATTATCCCGAATAAAAATATGTAATAAAGGTTATGCTTCAAAGTTCTCTAAGTTCCACTATGTGTTCGTCAGGTCCGTGCTATATCAATTTATTAGAAAATTAGAATATTTTCCAAAAAATATTCTCCAATTGATATAAATCGTATAGATTTTCTTTCTTTCTTAGTGATTTGTATATTTAGTATGTTTGATTTCAAAGAGAAACACAACACAAATTTCCCCACCTATCATGTTATAGTTTGTGGATTTTTGTTTTTTTTGTCTTCGGGGCTATCTCAACCAATTTTTTTCTATGATTCTAACAGCCGATGGTTCTAGTTTTTTGTAATCGTTGGCGTTCATTAATTATTCTGTTTTTATGACTCTAAACAACTTTACTATCTCCGGTATCCATTGATATCTAGTAAACATTGTAATAGAATATACCATTGAACTCTGTTATTAATCACGGAATATAAATGAACATTTGTTGAAAACTTGACAAAAGGTATCAAAGTATTTCATAGAAATGTTTTTTTTGGAAATTGTAAATTTATAACGAATGTCGGTTGAAGTATTTTGCATGTAAATTAATCAAGAGATGTATGTTGGTAATATGGATGAAAATTTTAAAAATATTAAAAACAACATCGCATAAACAAAATAAAATACAAATACAAATAAATTTTATAAATTTGTAAAGTTAAAATTAGAAAACTACATATAATCTAATTCATCGACTTCTTCTTCCCCTCTTGATTGGCACCTCTAGATCCGCAAGATGGGGTCAATTAGGAATCAAATGTTGTATCTTGTAGTCTTAGCATTGTGTAGTTGACATAGGGTCGTTAACTCGATAATGCTCTCCATGTGAGCATCATTGCATCATAATCTTGAATCATGGTCGCGAGATGCTCGATGTGTCGTTTTAGCGAGAATTTCTCCTCAATAGAATAGGGTACAATTGTAGCATCCTATACAATATATTTCTATAGAACCAAGATCGTTCAATCGTTTTTTGTACGACCGAACCGACTACAGATCAAAATCAACATTATAATATAATATTCATACAAATTATTTAAATTTAAAGATAAATAAATAAATTTTATCTGCAAATAAATTATATCTGTTTGTACTAGAGTAATTTCATATAGCTTAGATCATTCGTTATACTTCAAGATAAAAATATTTGTGTTGGTCGCCTTATTCTTAGGTCAAAGTAGATGTCTTCTTGGCATGTTTTTACCACAACACTACAAAATAACAGAAAATTATCCACAGACGGATCAACGGATCCGTCCTTCATACGAATTTCAACCGGATACCCGAAAATGATCAATGGTCACAGATTCGTTGCATTTGTCAACGGACGAGCAACGGATATCATCCATTGTATTGATACGTTGAAACACTTTTGAAAACCCCAATTTTTTTTCCTACGGATATCCATTGAAAATTTTGAGTTTTTCGTTGGAATATTCCAACATTGTGTTTTGAAATGGGCATCCGTTGAGGGGTCCAACGGATGGCCGTTGAAAAATTCATTACATATTGATCGAAATCAAGACTTCTACCATCAAGCCATCAACACCAAATATATTTTGAAAAAATATTCTCTTCTTAAAATAGAGATATATATAGATCGAGAGAGTGGATGTGTAGAAGAAAAGATCCCGTAACCGAGGAAGTTATCAAAAATTCTTATACGGATTGGAGCAGTTCATGAGTTTGGATCGATGCAACCTTGTGTCAACAATGCATGACAATGTTATGTCCCTACAAAAGATGTTAAATCACGAAGTATCAAAATCAAGAAATTATTTGCAAACATCTTTACAAGGTGGATTTCATAGAGAATTACGAAATTTGGTTATTTCACAGTGAAAATCATAGCGTTAGAGATATTGTGCAAGAAGCACAAGAAATAGAAAGAAATGAAGAAATTTTTTATGAAGCATCGACGATCAATCCATAAGTGGAAATGATGTCATATGCTTTTCTTGGAGTTGTTGAGCAACCGCATGAAAAGATGTCAAACAATGAAGCATGTCGATTTTTGAACCTATTGGATTCGACGAAACAACCTGTATATGAAGGTTGTCGTGTAGACCAGTCTCGTTCATCTTTGTCCTCAAGATTGATGAGTATAAAACCAGACTACAATGTTGCTGAAATTTGCATGGATTCATTTTGCAAAACCATGTGTGAATATTTACTGGAAAATAAATCAAGCTCCCAAGACATATTACGAAACAAAGAATATTTTAAAAGATTTAGGAATGCCATATGAGAAAATTGATGTTTGTAGAATCAGTGGCATGTTGTTTTGGAGAAATGATAAAGACTTATAAGAATGTAAATTTTGCGATGCAAGCAGATTTCATCCAAAGAAACAATCTTCATGTAAATATGTACCGTATAAAAAATGTTCATGTTCCTGTAGAAAACAAATTGAGAATGTTATTTGAATAAAAAACCGTTGTAGCAATGAGATGGCACGCAGAACGCTCGATGGGCGAAGAGATAATGCAACATCCATCAGATGGTAAGGCTTGAAAAGATTTCAATGAAATATTTCCAGAGTTCGTGTAAAAAATGGGATTGTTTATCTTTACCTATGCACCCATAGTTTTAGTCCATATGACAATCTGGAAGTCAATATTCTCTATGGTCGGTGATTTTTCTTCGTATAATTTACCTCTCGATATGTGTCTAAAAATAGATAATGTTTCTGACGTTGTTGATTCCAAGACCATAACATGCGAAGAAAACTTCATGAATTAAGACATTTTTGGAATGATGGAATTCTTGCTTATGACGAGAGTATGAAGCAAAATTTCACATTGAAAGCGGTCTTGTTGTGGACAATTAGCGACTTTCTTGCTTATGGAATGTTATCTAGAAGGAGCACACACGTAAGATTGACATGTCCATATTGTATGGAGGATACTGATTCATTTCGACTAGTACATGGGAAGAAACCATGTTGGTTTGATTGTCATAGAAGATTTCTTCCCCATGGACATACTTTCAGAAAAGATAAAGAACATTTTTGAAAGAACATGATACAAGAAGAGGCATGCATACCGAAACATAAATCCTTTACGAATAATTAAACACGATGAGAGATTTACAAGAATCAATAGAATGCGGTGGAGATCGTGGGCATCAAAAACCAAAAGGCCAAGGTAAAGGCATAACTGGTATAAATGTAGTATTTTAGGGGAACTACCATATTGGAAATCACTGATATTGTGTCATAATTTGGATGTTATGCATATCGAAAAAAACTCTTTCAATAACATCATTAACACTATTTTGAATAAGACGAGGAAAACTAAGGATAATATACAATCAAGAAAAGATTTGAAGACGATATGTCGAAGATCTGAGTTGGAGTTATGAGATGGAAGGGCATCTATCCCAATATCAGATTTCTTGGGCTAGCGAAAACCATATTATAAAGGTGGTTAAAAAAAGACGTTTAAATTTCCAGATGGATATGCATCAAACATTTCTCGGTGTGTGGATATTGTTTGTTCGAGAATGATCGGGTTGAAAAGTCATGATTATCACGTTTTCATGCAGTGACTCATTCCAATTGTATTTGCTGAGCTCTTACCACGAAACGTTCATGATGTGCTATGCGTTATTAACATATTTTTCGTAGATATTTGTTCAAGAAGTTTTTTCGTCTTCCTTCTTTCATGAAGGTAATGCTTTTTAAATGTCACTTATTCGACCTAATCGTAGGACATGGTACACGAAAAAATTGATGGGGAAGAATTAGCATCAACTCGGCACTAAAATATGGTAAGTATGATCCATTCATTACAATAGATCAAGCAGATCAAGTATATTACATGAAATATCCAACAACATTGAAACATCGATAAAGGAGTGGTGAGTTGTAGTAAAAATCAAGCCGCGCGAGGAGTTCCATTGCAAACTGATCAGCCTGAGCCGATATGATTTTTGTTGATACAGACAATCAAGAGGAGATTCTTGCCAGAATTGACATAGATGGAGAATACATATGCGATTATAAAGACTTTTAACCGGAAGATGCAGAAGATGCACACAGCGATGGATTCAATGAACAATTGATAGAAAATTCGCCAATCGAAGAATATACTAAGAAGATATGTGAATTGTGTAATTGTAATAACTAACTTTATCTAACTTTTTGAAATTACTTTTAAAAAATATATTCAATTTTCAACAGGCATCCATTGGAAATATAAACAAAAACCCGTTGAAACATTAAATTTTGCTCGATACTTAGAAAATTTTCAAGGTTTCCAAAATGTTAACGAGCATCTGTTGGGAAATGGTAACGGATGCCGGTTGTCAAGGTTTAGGTGACCAAAAAATGACCTTTGGTAGATGCTAACGGACACCCGTTGGTCCTTTTCAATAGATGCACGTTGAAGGTTGTTCAATGGGCATCCATTGCAACCTAGCAATGGGTGTCCATTGAAAACGATCATCATGGCTATCCTATACCTACAACATCGATTTTGGGTCTCAATGGTCATCCGTTGGAACGTGCAACGGTTGCCCGTTTAAGAGGAAGGCATACCGTCATTACGTCGTCTGTTGTCTTGGGAACGCGCGTTGCCAACGGGCTTTCGTTGGAAATTGCAACGGATATCCATTGAGAAACAAACATTCATGTTAATTAATTACATCTGTTGAGGTGAAGTTATTTTTAACATGCATCCATTGAAATTTCCAATGTATGCCCGTTGAAAATTATGTATATTTATCATTCAACGGTTCATTTTTCAACACAATCTCAAAATAAAAATCAAATTCTCTCAAATAGAAATTCTAAACACTTAAACACAATGAGAGCTCAACGATTTGTCGATTACAGTGGAATGTTGGCGCATTTGGCAAGATCCCCACCCTTGGCTCCACCGCCATCATATCGACCTCCGTACCTATTTCGGCACCGCCGATATTTGATGAATAAGATGATATGGTGGACATAGATGCATTGATCGATAGTTTCGAATAGCGTCTGTCTGTCCTTTTTATTGACCCTAAACATCTTAACGGGATGTTATGGTAAGATTTTAATTACAAATTTTATATTGAAATTAATTATAAATACTATTTAATTATTTGATTTCCACGTTTAGGTTTAATGTGGATGATGTTCTGAAACATACGAACAACAACATCATCCAAGGATCACTACACAATCGACTCTATTATTCCTGGCAGGTGACACTATTATAATTAGTCACATAAATTTTCTAAAGATATGCTAACTTTAAGTATTTTATATTGCAATATGTTAGACCATATAAGTGGTTTTTATATGGTTTAGATACACTTCAAAGGAATATCTTTGAGGACGCCACGACGGTACCTCCCGGTCCAAGAAACCTACACACAACAACGATGCATCGAGCGACTGGAGACTAAACTTCGAGCAACGCAAAATGAGCTTCGAGATACTGGAGCACAGATGTGTCACATGGAGAGCATCATCGAATTGATGACCGGTCAAGCGTATTAGCCATAACCACCGGCGGAGCAACAACGCCGAGACAAGAACCAATCATCGTCTTTGATGCAAATCCTTCAAGAGGCATTGGCGATCACGAGAATGAAGATGGCACAACCGGTTTAGATGAAATGTAATAAATTTGGTTTTTAATTTGTATAAATTTTTTTATAATATAATTTTTATTTTAAATTTTTGTTTATGAAATTTTTTTATTTTTTTCGTCAAGTTCTCAACAGATGCCCGTTGAAAACTTTCGAAGTTTTCAACGGGAACCCGTTGGATTTTTTAAAATTCCCGCCATTTCTTTTTGCTATGGGTATTCATTGAAATCATCCGCCTTTTTTCCAACGGGTATGCGTCGAAATTTTTAAGTTCCCGACATTTTATTTGCAACTGGAGTTCAACGGACATCTGTTACAATCATCCAACGGGCATCCACTGGACTATTTTATAACGGGCATCCATTGCAAATTTTCAGTGGATATATCCGTTACACTCCGTTGAAAGGTGTCAACGGATAAAATCTGTTGCACAACCATTGCAAATCACAACAGATGTGGATTTTCAAAGATCGATTCTATGCAGCTCCAAATCCCTTAAATCCGTAGAGAATGCTCATTTTTAACAGAAATCTAGCCATTTGCAATGAATATATTCGTTGGAAATACCTGTTTTTTTTTTGTAGTGCAAGCTCAAGATACGATAAAAAATTTAGATATATTACATAATAACTATAAATTTAAATATTTGCCAATATTTTATTTTCATTTTGTGAATAATTTAGCTTTCTAGTTATGACGATGTGGACCATCTTCGAGAATGTTTTCACTGTATCGACATTGTTTGGATTTTTCGCTTTTTCCTTGAATTCTTCGGAGTCTCAATAGTTGATGAGTTGGTCGAAGCCTTTGTTTGAGGCCCATCTTGATTGGAGTTCTTCTTGATGTAGTTATATTTGGCGTTTTTATCATCATCTTTAGGTGCAATTGCATCTCACGGACTACACATAAGAGATGCGTAGGGTGTTGTTCTTACACCATCTATAGGAAATTTATAATGGAAAAAATAACTAGATTGGTATATTCAATAAAACTAATTCATTAACTAAATTAAAAGTTTAAAAAATTAAAACTTACAATAAACAATACACTACTATCAACATCATATAAACTCTGGTGTCACATTCTAAGAGTAGTATAGATAATTCTGCATCGACACTTGGATTAGAGGTGGCGAATCCGGATTTTGGTTCGGGTTCTTCGAGTTTCGGTTCGGGTTCAGATTCCTTGGATTCTGAAAATTTGGACCCGAATTGAACGCGTTTTCGATCTCGGTTCGATTCGGATTTGAGTTGTTCGAGTTGAAAAGAATTGGACCCAAAATAACCCGAATTAGATTTGGATATTTGGGTTCTTCGGGTTGTTCGGGTTATTCGGGATGTTTGGGTTCGGGTTTTTCTGGGTATTATACCTAATTTGGGTTATTCGGTTTTAGGATTCTTTGGATAATACTTTTTTTAATATAAAAAATAAAAATATCAAATATAACAAAAATATATATCAAAGAAAATCTAATATTATCATTTAGTGTTTAAAATATTTTTAAAAATTTAATTATATTTTTTATTTTTATTTATTAAATTAGGTTGTTTGGGTTTCTCGGATTTCACCCGAAACCGAACTGGACCAACTCGAACCCGAATAGTTTTTGAAATTTGAACTCATATGTGTTTTTAGAGTCATCGATATTCCAAATGATTCGGGTTGTTCGGATCGATCCGCATAACCCGGATTGGCAATCTCTAACTTGAATTATGTGATTGTTTTTATGTTTCAACAGATCATCCACATCAAACCTACATTAAAATTTCATTGAATTAAATTAGATATAATTTAAAATAAACTTTAAATAAAAAATGTTTATACCATAGTGTTTCATAAGACCGTTCAAGATCGATGATAAATACGGAGGGAGATAAGGATCAATTACTAATATCCACCTTGTCGTCATCTTATTAAAAAATGGTGATGCCAAAATCGGTGACAAATGATGATATGGTAGCGAAGCTCCAGCGAAACCCACCAACAAACCTCTGTGAGCTATAAATTGTCATGATCTCCTGATTTCTAAATTATTTAATGGATGTAGTCTTTGGTAGAAAGGTATTACATATTCTTTTGTTGGTTGAATTGTATTGAAAATGTAACTAGTTTACGGGTTTGTTTACTCAATTTTTCAATGACATCCATTCATAATATCCACTAGTACCTGTTGAAAACACGTCTAATAAATGAACATCAAATCCACAACTATTTATTTTACTTTTAATGGGCATTTATTGATATTATAAATGGATGCTCGTTGAAAGGCCTATTCTATAGGCAACGCGTCAAAGATCTACTCAATTAAATGGGCATTCGTAGATGATATCAACAAATACCAAATGAAAAGTAGAAAACAATTATGGTCTTGCTAAGCCTCAAATGAGATAGGATTATCAATAGCAATCTGTTGAAATAGGATGAATTGTGCATATCTCATATGCAAAGCTTAGAGAGGTATCAATTGTCAATATATAATTTACTTTATTTACAATCTCAAAAATATTTTTGGTGCTAGTGTAAAAATATAAGTGTACTCCACCTCAATTGTCAAACAATGTTCGGCAAAAGATTGAAACACTAGTAAGTGTATGACCTCATAGATTAATCCTTGACTCTACAAAATCCTAGTAAGGATACTGAAATATTCCCTCTCGTCGTGCTAATTCTGAATAATTCTAGGGTGCAATTGATTGTTTTATGAATCTGATCACATTATTTCACTCTATGATTAGTTACATGTTTCTAAAGGAGAGGATTGATCGTGAGATAGACTGACCTTTCCTATCCTTTTATCTTTACTTGTGTATCATTATATTACTTTCCTAAGATTTAGATCGATAGGTTTGCTCCAAAATTTAGGCTAGACAATTTTTTTATTTGAACTCATCTGCTTTATGAATGAATTTGTGGTTCTTTGCTTTTAAGTAAGATCCATGTTTTATTCGTTCGATTCTTGATAGACCCCTTGAATAGATTGTCATATGATATAAATCATATGAAGACGTCGGATTATACTAGATCGTATGTAAAAGAGTGAATGATCATATCAAGAGGTAGTCTAATTGGTTTATGGATGATGATATTGAACGATAATGCATTCAACACATAAGTCATTATTTGGAGACATCAATGGTTGAAATATTTAAATAGGGGTTTAGACTTCAAGAGAAGGTTAATCTATTGATAGTATGTTTAGTGTGTAGGTCATAGATGGACATATCAATGATTTAAATACTTGAATAAGATCTAAACTTCGAGAGGAGATAGATCCATATAAGATTATTGAATTCCCCAATAGAAACAAAAATACACTTCCAAAATCTTAAATGTGTTTATGTATGTTAAAACAGTTCTCGAACCTAGAAGAATCTTCTTGCTTGTATAAAATTGTAATTCTAATTTGTCTTACGCCTCCATGTTAGATAATAGATATGAACACACCTTTTTATGTTCATGATCATAGTTTTCGTCAAAATAATAGTTTTAATCCCTCTAAGTCCTTGTGTTCGATCATGGTACTACATTATTTGTATCCTTATGGAATGTCTAGTCTTGGTATAAATATTAAAAATTGAGATACACTAGATCACACTTGATGAGGACGAGATCTTGGATCTGTCATAAGTCACACGAGAACCAACAACAAGGGTCAAGGCAATAAGAGCATCGATATCTGTTCAAGCAAATGGGCATAAAAGGATGGAAAACCACTACATGAAGACATTGAGAAACACTGAAGAAATGTTATAACAGGTCCCTACAAGGAGGGTAGGCCGAGAGGAGCAAAACACAAGAGGATTAGAAAATGCCTAACGAGAGCAGGTAAACACTCGAGTCGAGCGTTTTCTCTAGACAAACATATTATATTTTTTTGTATTTCAAGGTTAAGACTTATGCGGCGCTCGACCGAGTGGTTTTACCGCTCGATTAAGCTAGTTTACCGAATTTTATTAAGTAATTTTGTATTCATTTTTTCAAAATTTTTTGGTCCTTATAAATAAATATTGTCTTGTTCTTGTTAATTATTGAGATTTAGCTACCGAACTCTTGGACATATTCTGAGTGTTCACCGATTTATCAATACTAGATTACAAGTGTGGTGGATTCGTTCGCTATGTATGTGTTTTTTACTAGGTTTTAGTTTGGGTTTGGGACGTCCTTTTTAGTGAAGATAAGTTCAAGGTTTTGTTATTTTGTTTCTATGGGGTTTCAGTCCGATTCAATTCTTGCAACAATACAACAACGGTCTAAGATCATATCAAGTGGTCTGGTTTGTGCGTTATTCTATCAATACTTTTTTTCATTCGATTTATAGTTTAATTTAGTTAGTTTTATCGTTTAAAAAAAAGAAAAAACACAAAAAAAGAGAGAAGAGAAAAGGAAAACAGAAAAAACGGAAGCAAAGAAAAAGGAAAAACACATGAGGTAAACCATAAAAAAGGAAGAAAAGGAAAAGAAAGAAAAATGAAAGAGAAAAAAAGGAAAATAGCTAAAAAGGAAGAAAAGGAAAAGGAAATGAAACGAAATGAAGAAAAAGAAAACAAATAGAAAGAGAAAAGGAAAAAACAAAAAAAAAGAATAAAATAGACATAAGTCTTAGATAGGAAATATAAGTGTCTCACATTAAGAATCTTAGATATAGTGACGATGATATACACTTGTAGTGTTAAGATTTATTTTGAATTGGCTGAAAATTAATTTTGATTTTATTCTTGATTTTTAAAATAAATCGAACAGGAGAAGCAGAGGAAAAGACAGAAGAGCGAGTGAAAAAATTGAGTGAAACACCTTTCCGAAAGAGAGCGAGCTAAATTAATCTTTCTTTTCAAATTTTTCTAAATTTTCTATTTTGTAGCTATCTATTTGATATCTACTTGAGGATACCATCACGATGAATTAGCGTGAGGTAGAGGATAAACAAAATCGCAAACACAATTGAAATTGATGATGTATGAGTTCCGACGCATGATACAAAAATTCACTATTGTCAACCAGTAACATGGTCGAGTGGAAGCATCAGCACAAAAAATCAAGAACGGAGAAGACCATATGTAGCTTATAGTCCATACTCTCATGACGTGTATGAGAACAAGTATGTTGAGGTTCAAGACACAAAGTATAATCATCCCATGAGGCACAACCAACATGTGAAGGATCGAATTGATGATCAAATCAGCAGTATCAAGATAGAGATTCCTACGTTCATTGGAAAGAGAGATATTGTAGCATAATTTGAGTGGGAGAATAAAAACTAAGATGGTTCTCAATTTCCATCACTATTCCGAACTCACAAAAGTAAAGCTAGTTTTGACGAAGTTTATTGAGTATGCAATTGCATGGTGTGTTTAACTCACATGTTAAAGTTGGTGGTATGGAGAGCATCCAATATAGAATCCAAGAGCACAAGGTACAATTAAAGTCCCTATACAAAACCGTTACATTATATGTCTCAAATGTCCAAGTCAAGGTCACTATACAAAAGACTTTCAAAACCAGCGGATAATGTTGGTATGAGTGGATGATGAACATGTGATGGAACTGGACGACAATGTGGTAGAAGGGGTGATGATATATCTCACAACTCCGATGAAACTTAAATAAAGGCATGTGAGAAAACACCAGTTAGATTAACATTTTTTTCTTTGAGTATTAGAGAGAACACAACATTTATACATGAATCGTTGAATGTGCTTACGAACAAAGAGGTGTTGTTTTCTAACAAGGTTATTTGTGTTGTGTCGAGTTTTTTTAATTTATTTTAGGGTTCTCGAGATGGTTGTAAGATGGTTTTTGGAGGAAGAACCACCAGATAGAGAGAAGGGACTAGATTTGGTGTGGCCCGAGAAATGAGGTGTGGGTGCATGTCTACACAAAAAGGCTCCTACATTGGCAAAAATCACATCTTCTAATGCAGCATGATGGACCTTTTAGATTCCGCATACGCGTCAACCGTATCATATACAAAAGTGATTACCAAGTAAGTACGTTGTACATTCAATTTTTAAATTTAGGTACTTGGCTCGTTTCAGTGCAATTGAAGGTTTGGATTAGAGGACAAATCCTTTTAAAGAAGGAGGGAAAGATAACGAGCTTTAAGATACGTTCGGTTAAATGGATATCAAATGATGGAAAATGACCTCATGTGGACATTAAGGAACACTAAAGAAAGATTACAAGAGGTCTCTACTATGAGAACAGGATGAGAGGAGTAGGAAATTGGAGGATTAGAAAATGCTCAGCTAGAGTAGAAACATTCTCATCTAGACCGGAAAAATGCTCGAACCAAGCATTTTGTCTCGACCAACATACTTTTGTTTTGAAGATTTTAGGGTTAAGACTTATGTGGCGCTCAACCTAGCGTGTTTATCGAGTTTTTTAAGTTAGTTTATTTTATTCAGTTTTCAATTATTGTTGGTTTTTGTACAAATAAGTCCAAGAGGTGATGGACGACGTTGTCATGCCATTAGCCTTTGTGTTCTCTCTTTTGGATTGGGCACACGAGTGGTTGTACACTTGGATTCTATCCACACTTGGAGCTAGCTTGACGAGCGATCCATGACAAGGTTTTTCTCACCTCATAAGACACGCGCATCGAAGAACAAGGATGGTGACACGCTATATGAGGTGTGGGAGACGTTCAAAGTCTACTGATGCCCATTCCCACATCAGGGGATGGATCATAAGTACCTCATTTCCACTTTTATGTAGAGTCTCCGAGAAGACATCCACAAATGGATCAATGCTGAATGAGGAGGATCATTGCCTGACCTCCATTTCACACAACTCGAGGAACATATCGATAAAATGGCCAGTGAGAAGAAAGATCTAAACGAATATATGAGATCTAAATGAATATATGAGAAGAGTTCCACAGAAGAAGTCGACAAACAAGGTCTCAACCCTCCAAGCCAAGCTATCTGACATGAAGCTCCAGATGGCCAGCATGAATTACCAATTTCTCCAACATGGTTAAATAAATGGGGAAAGATGCAAATTACATGCAAACAACCCCTACTCAAACATGTACAACCCGGATAGGAGAAATCACCCAAATTTCTAGAAAAACACCGTCAATGTGTAGAACTCGTCGCAGGGTAATTGTCAGCCTAAAATGTTGCTCAGACGACCCTCAAAACTAAATTTTGATAACAAGCACCACATAAAAATCTGACCTACCAATAGAGAAGAGCTCCAATAGCACCACAACAATCTGATGCGGACAAATAGATCAAATATATACTTTTGAAATTAATGCAATAATAAAATACTCATAGAGTTGAGCTTCGTAGAAGGAAGAATGATCTTGAATATTTCAAGCGGGTAATGTGATTGGTTTTATAGGTCTCTACCCTGTTATTCGCTTCATATTTTTTTTCTTTTTGTTACAACCAATTGGTGCGGAATTTGTTGAAGATTTCACCTAAGTCTTAAATTTTTTAACATTCATAGATTTCATTTTGGATTCCATGGATTTCTACAATTTTCTCGAGTCTTAACTTTATGTCACTTCTTTAAAAGTCATTTGGTCATCAACAACATGATTACCATCCTTCTCTTGCAGCATAAGATTTAACTTATCAAAAACATGTCGACAACCTATAAACATTCTTTGAGGAACTTTATCAGAAGGTAATTCTAAAACTAGATCATGTTGATGACTTAGTTCATCACCTTGTACATTAACTGACTCATGCTTTTTGAGCTTGTAATGATTTAATATGTTCTTTAATTTCATCAAGAATATTATTTTCCATAATTTTCTTTAGCATGAAATTGTATTTCTTAAAATGTTGCATTCTAGCCATAAACATCTTATGTTCGCAAGGGTGATAGAAATAATATTTCGTATTTTTTTTTGGGATACCCTATTAAAAAAATTTATTAGAGATGTTAACAAGCTTGTCTAGCTGTGATCTTTTGACAAAAGTCGGATATCCCCGTACTTTTATGTATTTCAGGTTGAATTTACATTATTTTCATATCTCATATGGAGGTTTAGCTATTTTTTTAGTGTGAACTTTGTTCAACAAACAGACATATGCTCAGGTCCAAAGATTTATTGGAAGATCAGTAATATGGTTCGATTCCTTATTTTCGAACATTGTTATGCCGCGCTATTTCTGAACAATCCACTATGTCAAAATACCATTCTCTAAGAAAATCAATACAATATTGACTTAGAAATTCTCCTCCACGCAATATTTTAATACTCTCGCATTTTTGTTTATCAACTTCACTGCAAAAATCTCTTGAATATTTCAAAAGATTAATATTTGTGTTTTATAAGATACACAACTCATATATTGGTATATCATTAGTGAAAGTATTGAAATAAGGATATCCTAAGCTAGCTTGAACTTTCATAGGACCACAAATATCAGTATGTATGAGTCCTAAAACTACACTGAACTTTTCTCCAATTCGAGTAAACGATGATTTGATTAATCTTTTGAGACAAGATTCAAAATTTGCATATAATTCATAATCATATTGGCCAAGATAGTCTTCTTATGAAATGAGGTAATTATCTTCTTACCAACATGACCAAGTCAACAATACCGAATCAAAGTTTAATTTATTTGATCATCTTTCTTTCTCTTTTGACGAGAAACATGCATATTAATCAATTTAATATTAACATCGGGTAACACATTTATACCAGGTAGTAAATAACCATTCATAAATAATTAATCACCATGAGAAATAGAGAAAATGTTATTTCTAAAGATTGTTTGATAACCATATCTATCTAACATATATATATATATATATATATATTATTTGACTCAAAATTTTAAACGCAGTAACAATCTTCCAGCAAAAGATTCTTGACCATAGACATACAGGGAAAATTTGTTCCTACTACTAATGGCGCAACGCTCACACCGTTTCCTAATTTTAAGTTGAATTTTTATCTCTTTAAGTCTTTAATTAATCTTCAATCACTACAATATATTGCACATGTTAAAACTACTATCGTTATTCCATAATCATACGAAACAATTCATATTAGCTAAATAAATCATGAAAAATTTTTTATAAAGGTCATACCTTGTTTCTTTTGGTAAGATAGTTTTTGCAATTTCTCTTCCAATCTCTATTTATTGTAAAATAAGCACTCAAATCACATCGGTTATCTTTTCATTTTTTTTCCTTAGTTTGGTTACACCACACTTACTTAGACACATTGCGCGTTTTCTTGGTTTTTTTATTGTTCTTTGCTCTTCTTAGAAGAGGTGTTGACCATAAGCATCACCCCAGCTCCTTTAGACATATCAAACACTATTTGATTCTTATGACAACTCATTGTTTAGTGTGCACCTCAAATTCTCAAGTTGTTTTATAAGATCAATCATCCTAAGAACATAGAGTATAATGGATGAGCTGCCAACCAATCTACAGTTGAATAGAGTTTTTGATAATTGATATTATATCGTTATTTTTTGAGAACCGAACATCTTTTTAAGATATTTAGTTGTTTGCGGTGGATTCATATCTTGATGTTGTCATGAGATTTCATAACTCATACATTCCAGGATGAAACATCTCGCAGTTGTAACATCTTCCGACTGCTTAAAGCGAACCCTCATATCATCAACATCATATGTGGGGTGCCTCCTTTTACTTCTTTCTTTTCTTTTTTTTTTTTCATGTGAACAAGTTTCTTAGGTTTGATAACTAGTGTGAGATTCTGGTATCAATAATTAAAGTTCGTCTCAATAAATTTTTGGACATATAGGATGGTTTGCTCATCAGTTGTCGAGAGATCACTCGATCAAGTAATCATACTACCCAGCCAAGTGTTGATAGATGTTCATAACCGTAATTTCATTTGGGTTAAACAACCATATCTTCAATCTATATATAATTTCGATTTTGTCCAACCTAATATTTTTTTTTTTTTGAGTAATCCTATTATTTGATCGAGTGCACTATCCAATAAAAATATTCAACTGATGAATCTTTCATTAAAAACCATTTTTAATATATAATAATGCTTAGTTGAATCGGGCTATAATTGTGCTCACATGAAGAAACTGACCTCTACACTCGAGTCGAGCAACACGATATTGGTCGAGAGCCACACATGGAAAAACCTTAAACCATAATAAAATCAAGCAACTAATCACATTAAATCTCTTCAATTAATCATATTAACTGTTTCATATTAAATTCGTGTAATTGATTATATTTTCCATCAAATGATTAATCCTATTAATTATTTATCGATTTTATTTGATATTATAAAATTATTTTACTTAAGACATTATTTTTTAGAGGGATGACATAAGGGGATGCATAGATAAACCAATTGGTTTAAATTTAATTAATTAAAATTAATATTACAAAATTTACATAAATAAAATTAATTTCTAAATTTTAATATTCTATATCATCTTTTCAAATTAACTTTAATTTACATGTTACTACCACGTTTGTCGAGAGAATTTTTTAATTAACATTATAAAACAAATTTAACAATTAAATTTGTGATGGACTTGATCGATTGATTTATTATAATGGAAAATATTTATATTCGAAAATCACAATCGATGATATTATAGGTATACATCAAAATATTAACAAACGTAAAATATATTGATAAAATATTTTAATTCTGAATATATTTATATTTTAATTCTTCTTATATTAATTATATATTATTCCCGAATATTTGAATATATTTATATTTTTAAAAAATATGTATACCGGGATGACCACTAGTTATAAAAGAAATTGTACAAGCAATAAAAATTCGAAGTGGTTGAAGGTTTTAGAAACTTTGTCGAGACCTTCAAATACATCAATGTGAGTCATAATTATGATGCGGCCATGAAGCCTAAACACTAAAGAGACTCTATTATCGAATATTAAATTCAATAGGTTCACGTGTTTGATTCGAATTAATTTGAGTAATGTAATAATGTTACTTAATAATATATATATATATATATTTATATGTATGTATGTATGTATAGATAGACATGTCGTAACAAAGTCTTGGTAGCTCCTGTAATATGGGCCATTAACTATAAAGTGTATTGCTAAAAGCCGAAATGGTCCAAATCTCAAACCCTGTTGGAGACAGTCTCGCTTTTAATAGCACATATATCATTCAAAAGTATTAATATATTGATGTTGAGAATTCACCGCAATAAATACAATATGCAATTTTTATAAACAATAGAATAGAAAAGTTACAGATGGATTCATCCATGGTTTTTATTCCTTTTTTTTTCTTTTTTTTTCTTTTTTGTGGGTACTTTCGATTTCAAAATATTAATACCAAATTGGAATCACAATAGAATACGATTTTTTTTATTCCAATAAAGTAGGATTAGTTCGATTCAATTCTGTTTGTAAATGTAATATTACACATATTTAAATACAAATCCAAGAAACAAACAATGATATTGATGGAGACTTATAAGAGAGACAAATAAATAAATTTCGTTCTTTAAAAGGAGTCAAAAGTCTAGAAAAATGAGTGAAAATCATCCGATGAATGATAATAGTCTTTGAGGAAGAAGACGATTTAGGTTAGCTAAACGCAAATACAGTGATTGCGTTTTTTGGCGATTCCGGACGACATTAAAACCGACTGGTGGAGTCGCAGTCACTAAAAAATGCACCGTATAGAATTATGAGTTAAGGTTTTCTCATTCAAATCATGAACTCACGTACATCATGTACATATACAAGTACAACAGAATATCCTAATTTATATTTTAGGAAGATACTCATAGATATCCAAATATACACTGTATCTCGAAGATATGAGAATATCCTTTACACGTCCCCGCAAGATGGAGCACCGGAGGTGAGTCCAATCTTGACTTTAAGATCCGTGAACGATTGACGAGGCAGAGGCTTGGTAAGGAGGTCAACGAGTTGATCTTTGGAGCCGACGTACGAGACATGAAGCAAACCATTTTGAACTTGGTCGCGAACAAAATAGAAGTCTAAGGCCAAATGCTTTATTCGGGAATAAAAGACCAGATTTGCACTCAGATAAGTGGCACAAATGTTATCACAGTAGATTATTGGAGTAAAAGGTAGGTTGATCCCGAGTTCTGTGAGAAGAGAGGCAATCCAGCAGATTTTAGCAGATATGTTTGCCACCGAACGATATTTGGCTTCTGTACAGGATCGGGAATGACCCATGAGCTTCTTCGAAGACCGGGAAATCGGATGACTTCCAAGATAGACAATGAAGGCTCCCGTGGATTCGAACTCGTCGTGATCACCACCTTAATCTGCATCATTGAAAGCATGAAGAGATAGTTGGTTCTTTGCGAAAAAGAATACACCTGATTCTCGAGTGCTAGCGAGATAGCGAAGAATACGTTTAACGGCTTGAAAGTGTTCATCTGTAGGTGCATGCATAAACTACGATAACTTGTTAACATCAAAGTTGATGTCTGGTCGCGTCAAAGACAAATACTGAAGACCCCCAACAAGTGTTCAAAAATCTGAGGGATCAGTCAGAGGTGAACCTGAAGTAAAAGTCAGTCTCGAGGTTGGCTCCATCGGGGTTGATGTCGGTTTAGCTTCATGCATGTTTTTTCGCTGAAGTAGATTAGAGATATACTTACGTTGAAAAAGAAGCAAACCTTTCAGTGTACGGGTAGCTTCAATGCCAAGGTAGTAAGAGAGATGGTCGAGATCTTTAAGAGAGAATAGAGCAGCAAGTGACACAATGAAGTTCTGAATCTGAGATGGACAATCTCCTGTAATGACAAGATCGTCAACGCAGACAAAAACAAAGATTTAGACTCCATGTGCTCGGAATGAACAAGGATGCGTCTGCTAACGAGTTGACAAATCCTTATGCAAGCAAAAAGGAGCGTAGTTCCGAGTACCATGCATGTGGCGCTTGTTTGAGTCCATAAATGGCTTTATGAAGTTTGCATACAAGGTGAGATCGATCTTTGTCAACAAATCCAGGCGGTTGCGACATATATACTTCTTCAGTGAGGCGACCTTGAAGAAAGGCGTTGTTAACGTCAAGTTGACATATTTCCCAGCCAATAGAGACAGCAAGGCTGAGGATAAATCGGATAGTAGGCGGTTTAACCATAGGGCTGAACGTCTCAATGAAGTCAAGTCCATGTCTTTGAGAAACCCCTTCGCAACAAGACGAGCCTTGTAACGATCGATCGTGTCATCCGGATTCTTCTTGATTCGAAAGACCATTTGCAGCCAACCACGTTTTTAACATCATGCGGTGAAACATTTCCATGTACCATTGCGCATAAGAGCATAAAACTCATCACTCATCGCAGTTCTCCATCGAGCGTCTTTCAAGACCTTTGATACATATGTAGGTTCTCTCTCCGACGCTGTGACAGAAGCATGAAGAGAGAGTTTGTGAGTGGGTTTAGAAATGTTGTTCTTGCTCCTGGTGACCATAGAATGGATATTTCTTGGTGGACAAGAAACCAGTCCTTGTTCCATGGTGGCATCAACTGGCAGTGACAGAGGATGTGGTTGAGTTGTTGTATCTGTGTAGGCTGAGAGTGAGGGATCTATGCTCAGGGGCAATGTCGAGGATGGAATGACGAATGGCGGAGGGTAGCTGGTTGCATGCTGAACAAAAGGTTCAAGGGAAGTCGGGAAGGGAACTCATAGACAGAAGGAAGACATGAGAGTGGATGGGCAGCCAGAAATTACGAGAGATCGTGAAAAGGGAAGACAAATTCATGAAAGACGACGTGACGGGAGACAAAGGTGTGAGACGTAATGAGATCAAGACAGATGTACGCACTCTGAGTTTGTGAGTACCCAAGAAATGCACATGGAGTGGATTTGGGGTCAAGCTTATGAGATATGTATGGACGTAACCAAGGGTAACAAAGACATCCAAAGACTCAAAGTTTGTCATAGTTTGGAGGAGTGCCGAAAAGAGACTCATAAGGAGATGACATATGAAGAACGGGAGTGGGCATCCTATTGATGAGATAGAGGGATGGGAAATACCATTGTGCTCGGGTGTATGTGGAGGAGTAGGGAAGTGGGAAATACCATGCGAGGCCAAGAAGGATACCAATGCTATAAATTCCCTACCAGTATCTGTGTATAGAGTGGTGATTTTGGTGTCAAATTTGGTTTCAACTAAAGCTTTGAAATGAAAGAAAGTTTTCCGAACTTGAGATTTCTGTTTGAGCGGATAAAGCCAAGAATAACGGGTGAATGATCAACAAAAAGCACATAGTATTTGAACCCATCGATGGAGATTATCTGTGAGGTTCAAACGTCAGAATAGATTATTTCAAGAGGTTTAGAAGAGGAGACAGTAGACATAGCAAACAGAAGTTTATGGCATTTATTCCTTGAGCAAGAATTACAAAACAATGAGGCAAGTTCCGAGACAAGGGTAAAGAAAACTTAGACACGATATGACTTAAGATAGAAGCAGACGGATGTCCTAGACGCGAATACCATTCAGAAAAAGTGGATTTGAGACTTCACAAAGTAACACCGAAAGGGAGAGATGATGATGAAGAGGACGATCATTCGTAGACTCCATTTTTAGCTTGTCCCTTTAGCAACGGTGCCCCCATTCGTAGATCCTTCACCTGAAAAGAACGAGAGCCAGATTCCACGGAAACATCATTAGTATTGCACAGCTGATAGACTAAGATGAGATTCTTGTTTATAGCTGGTACACATAGCACATTATCTGCTGATAAGGAACGATCAAAGGAAGGGGCTGAAAGTGAACTTGTATGTGTGATCGGAAAGGCCTGTGCCATCTCCAACCATTACATTATCACTCTCGCGGTAGGGATTGTGGAGCGTAAGGTTTTGGAGGTCGGACGTAATATGATGTGAGGCACCACTATCAAGAAGCCATTGTGTGGAATCATATGGGTAGACCATGGTGTTGTTTGCTCGTGGTTGCCAAGGTCTTGGAGATACGTTCTATTGATGCGTCTGTGGTGGTTGTCCTCCATTGGAGGTAACAAGTTGAAATTGCGGGCATCGTTGAGCACTGTGGCCAAACATACCACATGTTTGACAGCGGTCTTGATATCCTCGTGGTTTGTTTTTTTGGTTTTGGTTCCAGCGAGGTATGTTGTTGTTGTCAATGCGTTGGCCATTGTAGTTGTTGCGAGGCCAAAAAATGACATTGTTTGCAGTGGTAGGAAGCAAGGAGACCAATTGGTTTGCAACAGATTCCAGTTTAGCTTCATTATTACGTAACTTTTCATGAAGTTCCTCTACGGAGATCGTCGTGTCCTTTGCTTGCACAACATCGTGGACATGCTTGTACTCTTCAAGTAAGTCGTCTAGTATTGCTTCAAGTAAATCTTCATGATCAAGAGGCTTACCGAGAAGAGTTAGCTCATCAGCTTTGGAGACAATGAGTCGGAGATAATCATTGATGGATTGAGATCCTTTGAAACTACGTTTAATCTGGTCTCGGAGTTAGAGTATGTGTCCCCGGGAAGCTTTTCCGTACGTGTTGGCTAGTGTGTTCCATGCCTCACGAACGGAGCTTGAGTTAGCAACCATGGTTTGCAGGTTCACAGAGATTGCACTGAGAAGAGCACTGAACAACGACCGATCTTGTTGTTTGAAAGGTGCAAAGGCAGAATTATCCTGAGGGACATTGTCTACTTGAATTTTTGCCGGTAGGACAATGTTGTTGTCAAGGATGAAGCAGTCAAGTTGGTGTCCTTCAAGTAAGGAACAAACTTGGATGCTCCATGTGAGATAGTTGGTCGTGGTGAGTTTGGTCACGTTGGACATGGTCATAGTCTCTGTTGGACGAGAGGACGAATGTCGGCGGTGGACATGATGGTGAATAGGGTTGGTGTTATGGGGAGGATCCGGTACACCATCGAAAAAAAAGGAAGGGATGAGATCGTGAGAGCTATGCAGCGGGTAGGGGTGTGGACGTCGTTAGACTTAAATGGCGTCTGATACCATATAGAATTATGGGTTAGGTTTTCTCATTCAAATCATGAACTCACGTACAACATTTATGTATACAAGTACAACAAAATATCTTAATTTCTATTTTACGAAGATACTCATAGATATCCAAATATACATTGTATCTCAAAGATATGAGAATATCATTTACACAACAAAACGAAGATTTTATAAATCTGAAATTATGTTACGTTATGTTTGCGTTTTGGTGCATTTTGAATAAAATTACCAAAATACCCTTGCGTCTTTCCCTTATCTCTTCTCTCTTTCTATTATAATTTATATTAATCGTAAATATATATGTATATATATGTATATGTATTGTATATTTAAATAATTTTTTTTTCTTAATAATTGTCTGTTTTGGTAATTTCGTTCAAAACGCAATCGTAACAGTTTTCTATCATTCGCTTCTAGTTGCAGTCGCCCGCAAACGCAGAGATTCCACCATTCAGACAAAATGAAACAAAATGCTGCAAATTGCTGACAGAAACGCCGCCAAGCGCAAGCGCAAACGCTGCGTTTCCACCAGTCAAGCCCTTAGACCCTGACTGGTGGAATCGCAGTCGCCCGCAAACGCGGTGATTGCGTTTTCTGGCGACTACGGGCGATATTAAAACCGATTGGTGGAGTCGTAGTCGCCCACAAACGCGGCGAAACGCAATTTAAAATCCGGATTTATGTTGCGTTACGTTTGCGTTTCAATGCGTTTTGAATAAAATTATGAAAATATCTTTCTATTATAATTTATATTAATCATAAATATATATTTAAATATTTTTATAATTTTAAAATTTTAAAATTTATTTCAAATATTTGAAAATTATATTGAAAAAATATATACTAAACAACAAAATTTAAATAAATTTTTTATTAATAATTGTCTATTTTGATAATTTTGCTCAAAACGCAATCGCAACGGTTTTCTACCATTCGTTTCTAGTAGCAATCGTCTGCAAACGCACTGTTTCACCATTAAGACAAAATGAAACAAAATGCCGTCAATCGCTAACAGAAACGCCACCAAACGCAAACGCAACGTTTTCACATGTAAAGCTTCTTAGAAAAGTAAAAAAACATACAAATAACGATTTTTCAAATTTCCTTTTTATTTTTGAATTATGGTACCAGTAATTATTTTGTGAATTTTCCAAATTGAACCATTACATTGTATTCAATTCTGAATTAATTAATAATAATAATAATAAAACAAAACCGAACAAGAACCGCACTATTCACAAATAGAATGATTGAATTCATGACAAATAAAACAAAACAAATTCCATATTTTTACTAAAGACTGACAGAAGCCACATCGCAAATTCATGTTAGGTTTTGTGGGCCATTATATAATATAATATCGTCTAATATTGGATGGTATTATAATATACCGCACACTACTCCAAGGACCTTATGAGATTTTGACATTTTATCACACTACAATATCAAACATTACTAAAACAATTAGTCATTGTAACGCAATCAATGGCATTTATTCTCGACATAAAACTGCTTCATTTGCATATTTTGAAGCATATTGAAAAGATATATATATATATATGATAAATATAATCTAGAAATGATATATATATATATATATATGTTAGTTATAATCTAATGGTTAATCAAATTGATTTCAATGCACATCAACTGTTGGAAATGATATTGGAACATGTTATGTTATTTTATATTGATTAAAACATTAATTATAAATTTATATATATTGGATTAAACTACACTAATTTTTTGTATAATTTTTAGTTTAAATTATATTTAGAATGATTTAAAATGACATTAGAATATCCTGATTTCAATATCACCATATCCGATTACGATTATAATATGCACGCTCTAAAACTGAACCTGCATATAAAGAGATATTACATTACATTGTTTAGTCAATCAAAACATTAATCATAATCTCTCATTCATATATATATATATATATATATATATATATAACATTATTCATTGTAAATTACGAATTAGACCTAACTGCATATTTACGAATTAAACCGAATATCCTAAACTTTTGAATTAGTTGTTAGAATAAAGTTAAGTCTAAATCGTAATTTACAATGGATAATGTTATAAAACAACAAGTGTTTAAAGAACTAAAGAAAAGCATAAGCCTTAGATGAAGAATATATACACATATACACAATGTAGAAAACAGTGTATGATATAGGCGTTGAAATGTGAAATTAAAGGAAAATGACTCGAGAAAAAGAATAATTTTTACCTCACTCAGCATGCCGTAGAAGAAGAAATGTAACTCCAAACACATTCTCAACCTTATCTGTGAAGACAATATGAACAAAGGAAACAAAACTCGATCCGATGTACCTTTCTTCTACCTATTTAATTCGCAGACCCTTTCGTTCTACGTTCATTACGTCGTTTGGGATAATGAAGACAGCATCAACGCAAATTCCGCCTTTAGAATGTGTGCAGTCGATCTGTTTCATTGACCATTGGACTTCCGTTGCAGGTTCTGAATTGGCTACTATGAATTCTGCAACCCTATATTCAATCCAGCACCCACGCTTAGGGTTTCCGTCGATGTTATCTTGCTCTGTATCATCCAAGTAATGTTCACACGATACATCTCGTCCATCTGAAGTTGAGAGCGAAAACCGTACAGGCTTTACATCCCAACCGTGAGTGTGTTCGAAATTGCACACACGTCGCCCAAGTCTTTTCAAAAATCTTCCGAGATGGATTCTGAATGTAAGAGAGTATATACCAGGGGGAAGATGGAATTTCACCGACCCATCTACTTCAAACCACCATATCTGCTGTAAATACGCTACAACACGGAACCTGCCAAAGGAAAGAACAAACGGGTATTTTGTTCGACATCCACAAATCAAACGAGAATTGGCAAGTGTATCATATCACTAAGCGACTATTATCCTGCTTATGGGACATTTACACCTCCCGTAAACCTGCATAAGGTTCTCTTAATCTTTTCAGTTCCATAAGAATTCATAATTCTCCGTGTCAATCACAGATCTAGACATACTACAATGATCAAAACAACGCGAATCCAGAATGACAAAACAGGGTTTTTCTCATCGGTTATTGATCATCTCTTACCATCTTTATTCTTATTCGAATGGGATATAATTATACGTCTTGCAAATATTGTAACCAGGACCAGAGTAACCAGGCAACAAAAATGTCAAATATGGGTTGGGTCTAACTAATCCGAAAAGCTAGTTTAAGAGTTTAGGGTCGCCTAGTACCATATATATGAGTCCAAAGTTCATGTCGTAGCCGATGTGGGAAACTTATCATAAAAATCCAAAACCCTAATGATCGACCAAGAAATCAAAACCCTAATGATCGACCTAGAAACCCCAAACTCTCTGAACATAAACACACTTAATCAATACCCAAGTCAATATAACTTCCCATTAACAGATATATTTGCTATATGCATAGAAGAAGCGCAGAAACGTTTAAGGCTTATTCGATCATTGAAAGCCGATGCATTTCCCCTCAAGTAACTTCGTCAAGTTATGCCCAAATTGAGAACCCGAGGAAAGAGGTAGTGCAGTTCTACTCGAATGCATGATCAAACAGTACCTATGGATTGCCATGAACATCATAGCAGACATTAACTTGCAGTAAATTGAAATAGATGGGTCACAAACCTAGATTCTTCAGTCGGAATCCAGTTCCAGTATCTCCGGTCTTCAATTCCAGTTATAGCCATTCCTCTGGCAGAAATTGCCATACAAACCCGTCCTGTCACTCTATCAATCCACAGATCCTGTAAAGGTATATTGTTCATGTAAACGATAGGACCAAATTTTTTGGACGAAATCCTTAGATAGCAGCATCCTGATGAACCATAACTTGGAACACAAAAATCCACAAATTTTGATCACTGTGTCAATTTCGCGCGAGGAAAAAACCGTATTTCCTTAGTCCAATAGATTGAAATTCATTTCAACAAAACCCTTCTAAAGAGCAAGAATGTGCAGACACTCTGACGAACCTTATTTCCATCGTCGAACGGGATTGGACGAGACAGAAGCGCGAAAATTCCCTTTTTCGAGAGATTCTGGTACCTCTCCGGCGGCAATAAATCGAGCAGATCCCGGTAATTTGGCGGTAGCTTCTTCTCCCACACGGAATCTGAAGACGCCGCGCCGCGAAACGCCCGATTCAAACGAGCGAGATTGCAAATCTCCGGCGGAGTCAGATACATGAACACGCAAGCAACGCAGCTCTCCGGAATATCGCCAAGGCTGGGTCCCGCCGTCGAACCTATCGTATCGTCGGTGAGGTTCGACAACGATGACCCCATGCCTACTCTCTCTCTCTCCCCAAACAAACCGCTCCTCCCCCAGTTGACCGAACGACAACAAGCTCCAAACGAAAAAAACGTGTAACCTACACACGTAGAGCCGATGAAGGATGGCGTTGGAGAGCAATGGCGGCAGAAGAAGAGTGCGATTGCGTTGGAGGAAAAATGTAAGCAATAGAAATTTTTTTCCCTTTGTGTCTCTCTGGATGATTTTCTGGGAAAATTATCACACGGGGCGAGAAGGTGACGGAAAAAGAAATTTGGGAGGTTAGAAAAATAAAAAAGTTGTGGGGAAGAAGCGTACGCGTGCCACGTGGCATGGCCGCTGTTGTTTTGTTGAAAAACATTATGGAAGATAATGTAATTATAATCTGCCGGAAGATTTATCGATTTATTTTTTTTAACAACACGATTTTTGTTTTTTGAGAAATATGACTAGCTATTAATCAATCATAACAAGTGAAAACCAATACCACTGAGATTTTTGTGAAAGTATAATACCTATTGTATAATATTTCAATAATTGAGAATTTAAATTATAATTATTAAAAAATTTAATAATTATTTAATAACAAAAAACATGTTTTTTTTATCAGTTTTCATTAGTACGAAAATAAAAAATAGAAACTATAAAAATCGTCACAGAGAAAAACGAAGAACGAAATCGTTTTCGTTCATTGTAAAATTCTGTACCAACCGTTGATTGCAAATCCGATCTCGGCGTGGATACGAGTGGAGGACTTTCGCTATCAAGTCTTACATCCGACAATCACAACATTCAACGTAACAGGTATTAATGAAATTGTTTCTAAATCTATAGTTCGTTGAAACCCCGAAAAACTAATCTGAACTTGACTAGATCTTCAATATGGGTTGTTAAAACGCGTTTGCGCACCCGATTAGCAACCCAACAGTGGTATCAGAGCATCTAGTCGTCTCTTTTGGATTAGTTTTTTGGATTTTTTTTTTTTTGTGAAAATCGGATCGAAAACGTATAGGCGCGAGCGCGCACAAAACCAGAAACGTGGAGACCGTGAACCGCACATCCGAAACCCTAGTCGGCTGCGCGTTCGACATCGGTCTCAGGCGAAGGGGCGGTACGGCACAGACTCCCCGCCGCGGAGGCTAAGAAAGGGCGACGGTTTTGTGTGATGGTCGCGCGAATGAATCGATCTTGGATGCCCATAGCACGAGCGCCCGACACGAAGCCATGAGAGGCTTGAAATAGTGCAAGCGGTCGAGTGTGAGGGGCGAAGTGCAGGAGCCGGCGGCGAGAAAGAAGATTCGCGACGATCTGGAGCAATTGCGGCCAGAATCGAGTGGGCGCGAGCGTCGACAGACCCAGGCGGGCAACACGCGAGGCAGCAGCACGAGGGGTTAAGGAACCCTAGCTTGTGCTCGTCCTCTCTACCCGAGCTCGAATCGTCGCCGAGGTGCTCCAGCCCGAACCATCGCTCGTCGTCCACGCCCCGACAGAATGCAGCTCTCGAGCCCGAGCAGGCGGTTCGAAGGAGCTCGTGTGGGCGACACACGTGGCGGTGGCTGGGTTTTCAGAAACCTAACGTCTCCCCAATCCGAGCGGGCGACACGTGAGCCCGAGCGGGCGACACGTGAGCCCGAGCGGGCGCACATAACCCGCGCGTGCAAAAATTAAAAAAAAAAGTTACAAAAATTAAAAATTAAACAATTTTGAAAAAAATAATCATTGAGTTCTTAGAAGATAAATTTTTTATTGTTAGACTTTTCCTTCGTCGTAGACGTTTGAATAGGTTCTCGTTTACATGGTACGACCTGACTACCAGGAGGCATGTAGTTCAAGAATTCAATTCGTACGTCTATGAAATCAGATGTCTAGTGGGAGAGAACAATTAGTTCTTGTAAACGCCTGGACTACCCGCGGAACATGAACTTAATTGTTATCCAACCATGAGCTGAAGGATGAACTCAACTATATCGATAGGAACGACCTGATTACCATGTGACTATGTGATATAGAGTCGCGTTTTAATTCACTGCAAATTTTATAGGGATAAAATTTTGTAAAGAATATATTTTATATGTTTGGGAAACGTCTTGACTACCAAGAGGCTCAAACATATATTTATAGATTAATGCTAATGAGAAATAAGATTTCTAATGTTATTGTAACGTTGATTAGCGGAAAAATATCATTTAGATGAAGTCCATGTCTTTATGATATTCGCAATGTTTAACTCTTTGCTGTAAATTTTTCCTTTCGATTTTAAATCTCTTGAGAATATCTCAATTCAACTTGCGTCTCATTCTCGAGACCAACAAGCTGGTTGGTGAGAACTTCGACGAATGGCAACGTAATTTTCATCTGGTGCTGACACATGAGAAGTTGATCGATGTGATCGACAAATCGGCTCCTCCAGTGCCAGATCCAGCGATTGACGAGGCTTTCAGTGAATACGCTAAGTACGAGGAAAAGTGCATCAATGTGAAGTGTCTCATCTTTGCGTCAATGAGTGACGAACTCCACAAACAATACGAGCATATGGATGCCAAGCAGATCATGGAGCATCTTATGAAGATGTTCGGTGAGCAGAGTCGGACGGCAAGGTCCAAGCTGTCGGGGACTTTGTTCAAGTCCACTCTGAATGAGGGGCTTCACTGTGGGACTCCATGTTCTACGGATGATCAGCCTGATAGAACAGCTTGAGAAGTTGTGGTGTACCTTCTGTAAGGAGATGCAGCAGGAGATGATCTTGCATTCATTTCCGGAGTCCTTCTCCCCGTTCTTGGTCAACTACAACATGCACAAAATGGATGTCGAGTTTCATGAGATGCATAACATGCTCATTGAGTATGAGAAGCATATGTCCATACGGAAGAGGGGATCGGGATCTGTACTGATGGTTGGGCAGTCCTCTTATCAGAAGAGGAAGGGCAAGAAGAGGCCTAAGACCAGGCAGAGCGCGCATAAGACTGGTGTGACCAGGGCGAAGGGCGGCGCCATCAAGGCAGACCAATCAGATGCTGAGTGTTTCTTCTGCAAGAAGAAAGGATATTTGAAGAGGAATTGCAAGGAATAGCTGCAATCTCTCAAGAGCAAGAAAAAAGGTGAGATTCTCATGGAAAATGTTTTCATGTTATCTTTAACTACTATTGATTCATCTAGATGAGTATTGGATACCGGTGGCAATTTTAACGTCTACAATATGTTGAGGGACTGAGGATCAGTAGGAGGTTCAGGAAGGGAGAGTTTATTCTGAAGGTTGGAAATGAAGCAAGTGTTGCTGCTCTAGTCGTACGATCGATTTCCCTTGTTATGCCTACGGGTAAGACCTTGTTGTTAGACGACTGTTATTATGTTCTTAATTTTTTTCTATTTATCATGGTGATGATTTATGTGTTAATGGTTATTTGCAACAAGGAATTTATGTCTTACCTGATGTTAATGTAGAACCAATTAACATGCATGTTTCGGGCCATAAGAGAAAGGTAGATGATTATAAAAGACATACATACCTTTGGCATTGTAGACTTGGTCACATCAGTGAGAAAAGGATAAACAGGTTGCATAAAGATGGTCTTCTAGGCCATTTTGATTATGAATCTTATGAAACTTGTGAGTCATGTCTCACTGGTAAGATGACTAAATCTCCGTTTAGTGGAACCGGAGAGAGAGCTATAGAACTCCTAGGACTCATACATACTGATGTATGTGGACCGATGAGAGTTAAGGATAGGGGTGGATATTCATATTCCATCACGTTCACTGATGATATGTCGAGTTATGGATTTGTGTTCTTGATGAAACACAAGTCCGAATCTTTTGAAATGATCAAGAGATTCCGCAGTGAAGTGGAGAAACAAACCGGAAAGAGTATCAAAGTATTGAGATCAGACCGGGTGGTGAATATCTTAGATATGAATTTATTGATTATCTAAGACAAAATGGGATTTTGTCTCAGTGGACTTCTCCTGGAACATCACAGCATAATAGTGTGTTCGAAAGGAGAAATCGGACTTTATTAGATATGGTTCGATCTATGATGGGATTCACAGATCTTCTAATAAACTTGTGGGGTTATGCTTTAGAAGCAGTTGTTTATATCTAAACAAGGTTCACCTAAAGTAGTCTATAAGACTCTATATGAGATATGGAAAGGGACGGAAACCAAACCTGAGACACATCAAGGTTTGGGGTTGTCCGGCCTTCGTTAAGAGACTTCAGCCAGACAAGCTAGATGCTAGGTCTGATAGGTGTAGGTTCATAGGTTATTCCAAAGGAACTATGGGATATTATTTCTACCACCCGTTTGAACGCAAAGTGTTTGTAGCCAGAACGACAACCTTTCTTGAAAGGGAATTCCTTGAGGAAGGAATTCAGGTGGGGAAGTAGTTTTTGACGAGATTCAGGAACCCGACGAACCAACACAAGTTCATGGATATGAGATGTCAAATGATCGATCTTGGCTGGGAGATATGTTGTTAGGCTCCGGCGCGTCGTCTTCAAATGTTGAAGTGACAGTGCCCGTTCAGGAACAAGTTCAGCAACCTGTTCAGGAACAAGTTCAGCAACCTGTTCAGGAACAACTCCAACAAGATATCCCAGTGCAGGTTGAACCTGCTACACAGGCTTTCTTGAGAAGGTCAACACGTTCTCGACATGCATCTGACATACTTAATCTGATGGTGCAAGAGGACGTGATCGGTCATAGAGATGACGATCCGTTGACTTCCCAAGAAACTATACAAGGCCCAGATTCTGAGAAATGGTGGAAAGCCATGGAATCCGAGATGGAATCTATGAAGATCAACAAAGTATGGACTTTGGTTGATCCTTCACAGGCTTCCAAACCGATCGGTTGTAAATGGGTTTACAAGAAGAAGATTGGAGCAGTCGGGCAGGTAGAGACATATAAAGCTCTTCTAGTTGCCAAGGGGTATAGTCAACGAGAAGGGATTGACTATGAAGAAACGTTCTCTCCTGTGGCAATGCTCAAATCTGTTCGAATTCTGCTTGTGATAGCGGCACTCCATGACTATGAGATTTGGCAAATGGACGTGAAAACAACTTTCCTTAACGGAGAGCTCTAGGAACAGGTTTTCATGACTCAACCTGAGGGTTTAACGTCGCCAACTCAAAGTCATATGGTATGCAAGCTTCAGAAGTACATTTATGGACTCAAGCAAGCTTCTTAAAGCTGGAACATTTGCTTTAACAAGGCAGTTGAAGAGTTCAACTTTGTTAGATGCGATGAAAAGCCTTGTGTGTACAAGAAGTTTAGTGGGAGCGCGTTGTCTTCCTTGTGCTTTATGTGGATGACATGTTGCTCAGAGGGAATGACATTCCAGAGTTGCAAGAGACGAAATCATGGTTATCTGATCAAATCTCCATGAAGGATCTAGGAAAAGCAGCCTATATTCTGGGAATAAAGATCTATAGGGATAGATCGAAGAGGTTGCTTGGATTGTCACAATCCCAGTACATCGATAGTATCGTGAGACGATACAACATGGAAAGTTCCAAGAAGGGCTATCAACCGATAAGCACTGGAATTTCTCTTTCTAGGGAGGATTGTCCTAAGACCCCGGAGGAAAGAGAACGCATGAGTCAGCTTCCCTACGCTAGCACAGTGGGAGCTATCTTGTACTCCATGACATGTACTAGGCCTGACGTAGCCTACGCACTAAGTGTAGTGAGTAGATATCAGGTAGATCCTAGTGAAGAACACTGGAAGGTTGTTAAGAACATCCTTAAGTACTTGAGAAGGACTAAGGACCAGTTCCTCATTTATGGTGGTTCTAACTTGGAGTTAGAAGGATTCACTGATGTGAGTTTCTCGATAGATAAGGATGACAGTCGGTCCATTTCAGGCTATGTATTTTGTCTGAATGGAGGCGTAGTAAGTTGAAAGAGTTCCAAGCAGACTACCATAGTCGATTCGGTGACTGAAGCAAAATATATAGCGGCTTGCGAAGCAGCTAAAGAAGCGATTTGGATGAGAAAGTTCATAGATGAACTTGGTGTGGTACCTTTGATAAAGGAAGTCGTTCATTTCTTGTGTGATAACACTGGGGCTATTGCCCAGGTGAAGGAACCAAGGTCTCATCAGAAATTGAAACATGTTCTGCGGATGTTTCACTTGATACGAGAGATCATAACGCGTGGGGACAGGCAAATCCAAAAGGTGGATAGAAAGGAAAACGCAGCAGATCCGTTCACGAAGGCGCTTGGGTCAAAGGAATTTGACAAGCATAAGCTGAGGATCGGATTGAGAGAGATGACTAGCTGTCATTAGTTTATAGACTAGTAGCCAGTTGTATTATTTTGACATCGATTTTATTTTTATAATATATGCCATTATTTTTCATATGATGAGTTTCATAGTTGTATGATAGAGTCCAAGATTAAATCTGAAATTTGATATTATGATAGAAATCATAATAAAGAGAGTCAAGTTTTGGTATGATTTAATCTTAATTGTTCTTGTTCGTAGGATCATTACTCGAACTACAATGATCCGGAAAGAACAACATGTATGTGATAAGTTTCTATGTTAATAGAAATCAGTAGATCTCTTTTACTGAATCACATATGTGGGTGATACACATGATGATGTGATCACTGAACTGACCTAAAAGGAGAAACAGTTAATGGTTAAATAACCAATGAACTGTCATTGAGATTTCTCCAGGTAGTTAGATAGTTAGTTTTTCCTTAGAGCTGAGATCAGCATAGTAACTAGCATCTTATCTATTATTTTTATTCTGGACACCTAGTATCTTAGAGTACTAGTTGAATATATATTGGGAATAATTAGATATTTGTGTAGTTAGTGACTGATCAAGATAGGATCCGTCAACTCTTGGTAAGAGTTTGAGCTCTATGTTGTCAATAATCATAATGACTGTACGAATCTCTGGCCAGAGTGCATTGAATGAATGAAGAAAGGTGTTTCTTAGGTTAATTAATCAATCAGTTGTGATTGACATGAAACATAGTTGATAAAAATGCTAACAGTTATGACCATGCCTAGGATACATCCGGAGCTGTAAAGATGGAAGGAAATACTAACGTCAACTTTAACCTAGTTCATTTTGGGTAATATTGTTACTGAAATGAGTAAGGATGTTGCTTCACGCTATCCGGTCGTTGGGGAGTGTTGCTAGACGCCAACCTCGATTAGTTAATTAGTGGAGACTAATTGGTTACCGGTTTAGTGATGAACCTACGAGGTCACACGCATACGAGTGTCTCGGTATCTGCTTGTGACTGTTAGACAATCAGTGTGGAATACAGTTATATTTTTCCGCTAGCACCGAAGAATATAATTGTACTTGATTTTCTTTTGGAGTAGTACATCAGATGTACAGACAAGTATGTGTATGAAGATACATGTACTTTGACTGTTTGAAATATTACGTAAAGGCAAGTGGGAGATTGAAAGTATTATGTCTATTATGTAATATTTCAATAGTTGAGGGTTTAAGTTGTAATTATTAAAAAGTTAAATAATTATTTAATAACAACAAACATGTTTTCGTTATCAGTTTTCATTAGCACGAAAATCAAAAACAGAAACCCAAAAAGTTGTCACACAGAAAAATGAAGAACAAAATCGTTTTCGTTCATCGTAAAATTTCGCACCAACCGTTGATTGCAAATCCAATCTCAGCGTGGATACGAGTGGAGGACTTGCGCTATCAAGTCTTACATCCCACAATCACAACATTCAACGTAACATGTATTATTGAAATCGTTTCTAAATATGTAGTTCGTTGAAACCCCGAAAAACTAATCCGAACTTGACTAGATCTTCAATCTGGATTGTTTAAACACACTTCCGCATCCGATTAGCAATCCAACATTTCGCTAGGGTTGAACAATCGTCCATAGGACCGAGCGAAACATCTCGAACATTGCAGATGTTCAGCCGAATAATTTGGAATAAGTAAGGATGTGACACTGCTCGACTAGAGAAAAGTCTTTCTCGGTCGAGCAGCGCCCGGATTTAGTTAAACTATTCAATTTTGAATTGTTTGGACAAGCTCGGAGGTTACATTAAAAGGGGTTTCACGTATTCTAAGCATAGAAAGAGATTTTGGAGAGAGAAAAGCAAGTAAAGGTAAGAGAGTTCATTTATGAATTGAAGTTAAAAGTGAAGACGAATCAAATACAAGGTTACATCAACAATGCTTGAGACATCGACTAAGTTCACTTAATCTCTACTTTGGTTTTATCTTTACAAGATCTCTTTCTAACATGTATTTCGAGTATAATTGTTGATGTAGGCTTATGTGTATAGACTTGTTATGTTATGAAACATCGAATTCTCATTTTTCATTCAGTTTTTGGTTTAATGCATAGTTTGAATGCTTTTGAGCCATATTGGCTGCACGAATTGAATGTTTTATGGATTTTTTCTGATAGAGATATTTATTGAATAAATCTAATTAGTCACGTTGAAAGGTATGTTAAGACGGTTTAGAAATTATGATTTTGATCGTTCATGCATTCAACTTTTAGCTCATTCGATAGAGATATTGGTAACTACATGTGTGCTTGAATAGATATTTAAGCCTCGATAGAGGCTAATCAATAAGAGATTGAATTTCTCAATTTGAAATAAATTCAAATATTTATGACACCCTTAGAAGTGAATCTATATATGTTAAGGAAATCTCGAAACCTACATGATATCTCCGATGTAAATAAAATGTAACAATAGTTTATTATAATGTATAGACTTAGATTACATAATATATCTAAACTTTATACATGGTCACCAATTCCATAGAATATGTTGTTAGATTCCTCACATTCCTTGTTTAAGACTTTGGTACTATATGATTTATATCATTCAGCGGTTTAATTTAGATTATGTTTACATTGAAACCTGTATTGTACACCGATGACACCTAGACAAAAAAGTCAAGGTTTTAGCAGTATTGCCATGGACTATATGCGATTTGTTTAATTATTTTTACAAATCTAGATAATTCTTTATTTTTATTCTTTTCCGTCTCTTATTAACACTTTTCTTTTTCATGTTTTCTTTTCATGTTGCAGACTATTGGTTCAACACTCGTAGTACTAGATCTCAAAATCGGAAAGACTACAAAGAGTATAAGAAAAGGAGTGAAGTACAGATTTAGGGGTTACAACAAAAACATAATTCCGAATGAGGGAATTTATGGGGCATACACCACTCCTAATAGAGCATAGCTACTATCTTGTATTTGAAGACCGAACATTGAATGTCGTAGATTTAAGCTCCAATATTGACGAAAGTGCAATTATGTAATTTTATAGCCTAGGGTTTACTAAACATGTATAAATACCTATCTAGTCAATCATTATTAGTTTAGACTGTTAGAAGCATCAGAATCACGACACATCTTCAAATGCAATCAGATAGAGAATCTTGTATATGAGCGACATGCGATAGGGCGATAGGCTCGACAGAGCAGTGGTTATGAGGTCATCATGTCAACACCGAGTATCGCTCATCCACATTTTGTATTTTATAGGGAAATACTCATATTTGTTTATTTTGCATATTCCTTCTTCATATTTCGTATTCATCTTACTATATTCTCATGTTTTGGCTTTAATTTTTTTCTCATCTTTTGTAATTCTGTTTGTAATCCCCTTCATTTAAAATATGTTAAATATTCCAATTTTGACCCGGTTTATGTTCAATTTTGACCTAGTTTAGATTTAAATTTGATGGGATTTAGACCTAATTTTGACCCGGTTTATGACCAATTTTGACTAGAATTTGGATCCAAATTTGATCCGTTTAAGACTCGGTTTTGACCATAATTTGGGTCTAATTTTTATTTTCATCCAATTAAAACCCAAAACAATATGAAATTCAATAAAATTAAACCGAAATTTAAACAAAAACAGATTCTTAACTGATTGGTCGATTTTGAATCCGAAATTGGTATAATTTTGACTTGAATTGGGTGCAATTTTGACCCAATTTTTATGTTCATCCAATTAAAATTCGAATCATATTAAATTTAACAAAATTAAACCTAAATTTAAACAAAAACCAAATCTTATCGGTTTGTTCGATTTTTAACCTGAAATTGGTATAATTGACTCGAATTGGGTGGAATTTTGACCCAATTTTTTTCATTCAATTAAAATCCGAAAAAATATGAAATTAAACAAAACCTAATTCTTGTCGATTTGTTCGATTTTTAACCTGAAATTGGTATACTTTTTGCTCGAATTGGATGCAATTTTGATCCAATTGTGATGCAACTTTGATTGATTCGGATTTTAATCAAATGAAAATCAAAATCGGATTAAGATTGGCTGCAATTTTGACGGAAATTCGATACAAATTGATTCGATTTTGATTTTCATTCGATTAAAACTCGAATCACTCAAAATTACACCGAAATGTGAGTTGTAGTTGGACCAAAGTTGGGTCTAATTCGAATAAATGGAAAAGAATTTGTTTTTTAATTTTTATTTATTTTGGTTCAAATTTCATATTAATTCGGGTTTTAATCAGGTGAAAATGAAAATTGGGTGCAATTTTGATTGAACTTTCGGTGTAATTTTGATCCGATTTTGATTTTCACTCGATTAAAACTCGAATCACTCAAATTTGCATTGAAATTATCTCAAAATTAAATCCAATTCGAATCAAAATTAGACTAAATTTAGATCAAAATGTAATAACCGATAAGAATCATTTTTTGTAAGTTTAGTTCGGTTAAAATTTATATTGTTTCGGATTTTAATCGAGTAAAAATTCAAATTCGATCTAATTTTTTGTTAGAATTGAGTCTATTTCGAGTCAAAATTGGTTTATAGTCAAAATTGAGTATAAATCAAATTAAAATTGAGCTTAAACTGGATAAAAATTGAACTCAAATTCTGATCATAATTGAATCTAAACCGGATTAAAACTACACCTAAACCGAATCAAAATTAAATAAAGTTCTGTACAGAATTTTTAAATATAAAATAAAAATAAAAAAAATTGACCAAAACATGAAAGAAACAGACAAAGTAAAACAAACACCAGAAAAAAATAGATAAAAGTAAGCGAATATGAGGGTAAATAAAAATTTGTCCCTATTTTATAAAATGTATGATACGTAAGATGAAGATAATTTGTATATTTTTAACCTATTTCCCCAAAATTTAATTATTTCGTCAATAGAATTCGATAATGAAAATGTAGGCATTGAGGCTAGGAGAAAACCGCAACGTTTTAGAAACATCGATCTCCTAAACACCAAATACACTCTGGCACTCGTCCAACAAATCTCCCGGTGAAGGGGAAAAAAATCTCAAATCTTTTTTTATTACTCGGAGGCAGTTCTATGTTTATATATAGATATATAGAATGTATGATTTTCATGGCTCTAATCTTCGAGCTCGATGATCTTAACAACGGAAGCATCGCCCACTTTCTGACAGACAACGACTCTGTCGTGTGACTTAATAACTCCGGCTTGCTTTCCATGGTCAAGAGCCACCTTCAAGACAGACTCGTTTGTTGCGTTCGTTGATTCCGCCTGAACAAATGAACATTCGGGTTTTCAGATGCTTTAAAGATTAGATTAAGAACCAAAAACGTGGGTCCAAAAGGAAGAGTTATTGGTGCAATTTGATCAGTTTAATTTTCAAGCCCTTGATTGCTATGAAGGTATGATACGATAACTTGCACGGGTCGAGATGAGATGAAGAAGACTTACAGGGTGTCGAGGATCAGCGAGCATTGGGAAGAGGCCACGAACGATAAGCGATTGTCGAGCCTGAGATAGCGAGATATACGAATACGGCGTTAACACTAGAGTTGCATGAATAAAGTACAAACAGAAGGCATTTTAAGTACGCAATTTATAAATTAGACCCCATTTGAGATTTCTAAATCGAATGATGCAAGAAAAAACCTAACTTGTTCGAAAAATTGTATCTTTCCGTCAGATGAATGTTAAAGATTACATCATCTCAACTAAATTGAAAATAAACCAAAGTGGAAACATACATACCTCAAAGGCTCCACTAAAGCTCCACTTGAGCTGATTCGTCTTGAGCCTGGGAATGACAACTGAAAGAACCGGCATTGTTGGCCGATATTTGGCAATTAACCTGTCGAAAGCAATAAAGGGCAAGAATGTAAAAGAGGGCAGATACAAGTATTCGGAATTAAGGGGCAATAAATGAATATAGTTTAACTCGTACCTCGCTGCTCTTCCAGAAGAGGTAAAACATATGATGACCGATGCCTTAACTTTAATGGCTGCTCGTACCTACAGTAGAGGTATGTGCCAATTGAGCCCGAATAGTTTTACAGCAATACGAGTCTTACAGCAATACAAAATACGAGTCTTACAGCAAACGAAATACGATATTCGAGTCTGCATGATACAGAAATACGAGTCTGCATGATACAGAAATACGAAATACGAGTCTTACAGCAGAAGAAGCAATGGATTCCAAGTGAGTCATTGGTTCTCCAACATACTTGACAGTCTTCTTGAAGTACACATCTTGATTGTAAACCTTCTCTGCCTGTGGATAAGGAAAAACAAATTGTGAAAACCTAATGATCACATTAAATGACAAACACGAATTCCGTCCCATAAAGTTAGAGAATTTTTGGGAATTTTAAACAAAGTCAAGGAATTGAATTGATGAGAAAGCCTTACCTCAGCACAGATTTTACCAACAGTTGAAATCGTCTCAACAGGGTACAGGCCACGAAGGGTCTCAGCACCGAGAAGAATTGCATCACTCCCTGCAACAAGCAAAATGGAAAAGCATAGACAAGTCATGACCAGAACAACTAGTTCCCTTCACCATATGAAACCCACCTTACCAAAGCAAAGCATTCTCCAAACCGAGAATTAAATAACGTACCATCTAAAACAGCATTAGCAACATCAGTCGCCTCTGCACGTGTTGGTCTTAAGTTGTCTGTCATACTGTCTACAACACGAGTGAGAACAGCTGGCTTTCCAGCCATGTTACACTTGTAAAGAGCTGCTTTTTGAAACAAGAACACCTGTGAGGTTATGACATGACTTAGTACTCATCAAAAAAATGACTAAGATATAAAAGCTTTGGTACAAAGCTGATTCTTCAGCGGGAATGACCAAATTACCTTCTCTGGAGGTAGATCTATACCCAAATTCCCACGCGAAAGGATAATGCCATCAGCTACTTGTAGGATATCGTCGAAATGGGTCAGCCCCTAAAACCAGATACATAAATCAGCGGTGGCCCATCCGAAAAAACAAGATCAATGTTCCAGAAAGTCACCGATAATGGAAACAACTAATGTGTTTCACTTACCTCAACATTCTCAATCTTTGCAAAAATTTGTGTCTGAGAGAGGTCACCCAACTTGGAAAGCAATTCACGAGCCTGTGATGTGATACAACAACAGGTGGGTTAATCAATCTTCTCAGAAACCGATAATGATGGTTCAGAATAAAAATTCCATACCTGGCGAACATCTTCCGCATGTCGGGTATATGACAGTGAGAGAAAATCAATTTTGTTCTGAACTCCCCATGTGCTTATAACCTAAAGGAGTATGAAATGACAGCATATTAGTTACGGCACTCGCACACAACAACCAAAATTTGAGCGAGAGAATCCGTGATCATTTAGATTTGTAGCTTAGAAGCAGTTCTAACCTCCTTATCCTTTTCAGTTAGGGTTGGCAGATCAATGTGAACTTGAGAGGCATGCAAGGTGAACAATGAACCAGCTAGAGTAGCAGAATTCTTTGCCACACAAATGACATCATCTCCTTTGACCTCATCAACCTGTAAAGCCCATCAAAATGATTGCCCATACTCATAACACATGAATCTTTACTACTGAAAGACAAGAGGAACCCTAATATAATAGCTTTGTTATCACCTCAAGCCAAACAGAAGTTGTTTCACTACCAGTGAAGAGATATTGCCCAACAAAAATAGTGTCTCCCTTCTTAACTGCCTGAAATCATCAAATCACAGGATCCATAACACACCAGCAAAAAACATGATCTCATCTCATTCAAAGCCTAGACCATAAAGGGTATTAAGGAACCTTTGCGAGCCCGTCAAAATTAATGGGAAGGACTTCAGAGGAAGCTTCTTGATCTTGATTCGGAGTCAAAATTACGAGGCCATCTGCTTTAAGGGAAATAGATTTTTCAGTCTTGTTTATGACTTGCAATTCAGGTCCTACTGTATCAAGCATAACCTGCAGATACACACAGAATCTCGAAGCTCACCATTACTGATTAACAATGTTATCAGATAAAGAACATTATTAGTGATCCCACTGAGAGGTTAAGTCTCCAGAGTAACATGTAAATATGTTTTTCATAGATGGAACGTTCATAGTGATGTTGGCTGAAAAACTGAGGAAAATCCAAAGATATAGCAGAAAAGAAGAGAACATACAGCACAAAGTTTCTTAGTGCTCTTCACAGCTATCTTCAGATTCTCCAGCGTCTCCTGGTGATACTCAGCATCGCCTAGCGAGAAATCGAATCGAGCCACTGCCACAAGAAGAAGAAAACACATAATAAATCACTGAGTACAAACGAACCCTAAAACACTGGTGAAACAGTAAAAATCAAGGCAGGCAAATCAGGTGTGTAGGTTATTACCTGACATCCCGGCTTTGAGACAACCTGAAATAACCTCGACCGATCGGGATTTCGATCCGAGAGTTCCCACAATCTTAGTCATTGCTGGGAAGAAAGACTGCAAAAAACACATCGAGAAGGATCAGTAAACTTCCACGACAAGACAATCCCGGAAAAATTACCGATTCTTGGATGAATTCCAACAGAGATCCATTCAAAACCGAAATTCGGCAAGGAAATGAAAAAACACAACACATACGAGAGAGATAGAGAGACAGAACAGAGAGAGCTCACGGATTTGGAAGGCTCAAGGATTGAAGCCATCCTGATAGGCTCCTCGAGAAGAAGATGACTGGATTGCATATCTGCTGATCGGAACTCGGAGATGTCAGATTCTCTACGAATACGAAGACGACGAAGAGACAAAGAAGAATTTTCGACGGGAGAAGAGGCGGAGAAAAGCGTCTGCTTTTGTGTCTGTATAATGCTCTTGACCGTCGAATATTCCTTTTATCTAAAAAACAACTGTTTAAAATTTAAAAGAGAAAATCAAAATTTATTTCCTTCTATTTCCAGTTATGTCCCTAAACTCTCCACCTAATGGAAATCTGATCTCTATGTTTCATTTATTATAATATAAACCTCTAACAATTCATTTTATCATCATTAGTTTTCAATACTGATAAAAAAATTATTAGCCTTCCAAATATATATAAATCAATTGAAAAATATAAAATCCTTAAACTTAATATTGATCTTTATCTCAATCTAGAAGTGTTAATAATATGTAATATAAAAAAATTGGATAATTTACTATAATATTATATCAATGAAATGATAGAATCTTAATATTTTAATAAAATGCATTCAAATGAATTGATATTATATTTATTTTTATTACAGATTAAAAATCTATGGAATTAATTTTTGTTATTTAAGATTTGTTGAATTCAAACTTAATTAACAAATATTTTGTTAATCCACATTTTTAATAAATATATTTTATATTTTTAAAAGTAAATTTCATCATGATGATTGTGATTAGATTCTATCTTATATTATAAGATTTTAAATATCAATAGATATATTTTAGATAATAATATTTCACAAAATGTTTTTAAGATATAGATAAATATTTCGAAATAAAACTAACAAAACCGATTATCAAATAAGATTACAAACATAGCATGTATCGTATAACATTATTGTATTATTTTATAACGCAATAAAATTTTGAAATAATTTATATGAATCAGATTTCAAATAAAAAAAGTGATGTAGAATAATTTTTATTAAGAAATCAATTAATAAAACTAGTTTAAAAGATTTGCGTTCTTAACTTTTTCGGTTATATACCGAATCTTGATAATTTTATAAAATTTAAACTTTTAAAAGTAAAAGATTAAAGAATCAAATTCTTAGGGCTAAAATAGTATAACGAAAATCTCAAAGGGCTAAATTGCAATAAATCCAATTATTCATCTCAGCCTTCCATATGGCAGTTTGGAGGAAGATGTCGTAAAAGCTAATAATCGTAAGGGCACATGGGTTTCAGAATTCCCCCCTTTATTTCGTGGGCAAGGGGTTACGTTATATCCACTCTCTACACTAAGTGCGTGACATGCAGTCGCTGTGGGCACCGTTGTTCAGTCACTCATGAGGCGCGTGAAGTACACGTTTAGTGGTCTAAATTGTTTCAAATTAAAAATACAGAAAAATCTCACAAAGCTATACTTTTTTCGCCGATTTTTTAATTTATAAATAAACTATGATATATGAATTAGAATATTTTCAAATTAACTCATACGGATTGAAATGTCTACGTATACAACTATTGGTAAATTTGAACAAATAATATATTATGACAAAAAGATACTGGCACTTAGCAAAATAATCATGTTTTTTATCCGATTTACTTTTAAAATAATTGCAAAATATAAATTTTATACTGAATTATAATCAAATATATTGTTAAAAAGATGTTTGAATTTAAATTAATTTTAGATGTAATATTTTATAATCTTGTTAGATTTGATAATGTAAATACATAAAACATGAGTAATATTATAATACATTTTGAAATTTGGCCGCTGACCCATAATTTTATCTTAATCCAAAATTCAGTAAATAAAAAAATACTTGTACTATTATAATTTATAATATATGACAGGTTCTGTGATACTTAATTTAAATTATATTAAATCAACTAAAAATGTGGAATGTAAAAATTTAAAATTTATTTGAATAGATAAAACAGCTAAGAGTAAAACAGCTGATGAGTAATTATCCTATGGGCTCCTCCAACGGTATGGAGGACGTCAAATTCAGAGGGCAAAGTAACCAATGTGCAATTCACGCCTTTAGTAGGCTTAATGCTTCTATGGTTATTGTTAAATATACATATTACTAAATAAATATACCGTATAATATTTAAGTTGCATTTTATTTGTGAGTAAATTAAATAGAATTGGCATGTTCTGAGTCATTTTCAAATGATAAAAACTTGTAAATTTATAACAAATGATTTAACCATATTTATTTATAAATTGTGTTGACTAGAGCTATATACTCGGTTTTTGTACTTCTCCTTGACACCACATTTGCTTCTTTACTTTTCAAGAAATTTATGCAACTTACAAGGTGCATTTTCTAGTATAATTTCAGAAGATAAAGACGTATAATTTGGAAACTCAATGTGTCTGAAAAGAGTTTGTAGAAAGTGTTAGAGAATTTATTACGTTTGTGATAAATTAGCGAGCATACATAAAAATCAATAAATTGATTTGTTCATATTTTAAATGTAAGAATGAAAAATTTGTGGGTGAAAGAATTGTCTAGAATCATATTTATTTAAAAGTTTTATATCTAATTACTTTATATGGTTATCTCATAGAGAAAAAAGTTGCATCATAAAATGAGTTGTCGGTTCGCGAGACAACTCTAACGCGATTCATTTTTTAGCAAATTGAGTTGGATATTTTTTCAGTTCGTTTAAAAAACGAGTTGATGAGATGAGTCAAAAATGAAATAGAACTTAGACGAACTAGCTTTAGCAATATACTATTTACACAATAACAATAGTATTGCTCTCCTATTCTTTACCTACATACATATAAATATATTCACCATAAGAAAATAGATATTTTCAGACAGACGTGTATATCTATAAATTTTCGGATGGATCACGGAGGGATTGCGGAAGAAAACAGGAATTTGTCCGTAATCCATCCAAAAAATCTCAAATAGAAATAACATATGAAATTCGTATATAATTGTGGATGGATAACGGACTGGGCGCTCTTCAATGCGTAATTTTTTGACATATAAGTCAATCGTCCGGAAATATTCGAAAGGGTGTCGTTCCATCTATAAAATCCGGGTGGTTGACTCCTCTATCTACAATTTTCGGATGATAGAAACGTTCGTGTTTGGAAATTTACGGATGAGTTGATCATTTGTCTGGAAATTTCTGGAAATTACAGACTAATTGCATCCGACTGAAAACCATCCAAAATTTAGGACGGTATATGAATGGTCCGCCAAAAATTTTTGACATGTTTAGTCTCTAACCCGTCCATAATCGGTCTGAAAAGTCCTTATATAAACCACACACATCTACATCGTTTTCACACAAAATTATCAAATTATATACTCCACATAATCTTACTTTTCTTATTACAATGGTGTTATCGTTGATATATAATATTTTTGTTTCTAGACAATGGTGTAAGAAGAAATGATCCAGAAACTCAAGGTATATCGATGGAATTCATAGAAGGCATTATATAGTTTATAAATTATAACGATGGCGACCAATAAATTAGTTTACAAAGAAAATGTTAAGTTGGTTTGTCCTTGCGTCAAATGCAAAAATGAAAACTTTGTTAACAAAAGAACCGTGTGAAATCATATTTATTAAAGAGGTTTTACTTCAAATTACTTCATGTGGATATCTCATTGAGAGAATTTTTGCATCACTACCTAGTAATGTTGTGGAAGCTTTTAGTAAGGGTATTGTATATATTGAGGTATTTGAGACGCGTCAAGATGTAGAAATGAATCGTTATGTAGAAATGGTGCAAAGTGTATTCAAACAAAGGATAATATCATCAACTCAATGTTGAACGTCACAGGAAAAAATGAAGGATAATATTAAATCACTCAAGGATCTGAAAATTTATTACTCACGGAAGGAGTTACATATAACTGATGATGGTAAAACTCCATTTATGATATTCAGATTGTCGAATGAGGAAAAAAAACAAATTGTTGAAGTGGTTGAAAGAAGATGTAAAATTTTATGATGGCTAAGTATCAAATATCGAAGGGTGCATTGACATCCAATGAGAAAGTTTATCTGGAATGAAAAGTAACGATTGTCATGTCTTCATCCAAATATTATTTCCATATATTTTTTCTGAAGTGAAAGATACAAATGCACTTGAAGCAATTGAAGGTATGTTTGATTCTTAGAAATAATGTTCTTAGTAATTTAAATCTATTAATTTTTAAATATTTAATTAATAATTTCATGTTTCAGGTGTTGGTATTGTTTTTAGATTTATGTGCAAAGAATTTAAGTATAATGTGGTTAGTAGATTGAAAGGTAATATAGTTACTATACTATGTAACATGAAGAAGTTTTCCACTATCATTCTTAGATATTATGTAGCACTTTACAGTTCATTTATCGTAAGAAGATGTATTAGAAGGTCCAATTAAATTTTGTTGGATGTATTCATTTGAGAGATTTATGTTTGATACTCATCATCAACCTTCAATTTAAGATTTTGTAAGTTATAGAGTAACTTTTGGAAGTCGTCGAGATTCTCTTTAATAGGTTTTCCCCATCCATTCTAAAGCCATATACTCCTTGCATAAAGTACATCTTGTTTGGTAATGATTGCTCAGGATATAGTCTTTCCAACATATTCCAAATATTGAAATTGTCTTTTATATCACATTCTACAGGATTTGGTATACAAGCATAAAACTTTTTAATTTATTGTTTTTGTTATTCTTTTCTCTTAACTGAAGAGACATTGATCCTTGATCCTTTCCATTACTTCGAGCTCCCAATTCTATTGTGAGGATTGAAGCTATTCTAGATTTCTCAATAGTTTCTACAATTGCAGTTGCTGATAAAGTAGATTTCTTGGATTAATTCTTGATTCAACTTGTTATTCTTTTACCCATTCCGTTGAATCATCCAAGAGGGTATCTTGGAGTTCCATAATCTAAACCAATCATCACTATCTCTTTCTAATGAACCTTTGCCATCGAGTTTTTGTATGTCTAACCTTTGCATCTTTGTTGGCATGGTTATGTCTTCTTGTATTTTATTTAATGCTACTTGATGCAAGTTTTACACTCTGAAAAACTAATTGTCTTTGTTTCTTGAGAGTATAACTTGATATTTTTCCCTAAATATCGATTTTTAGTTCTCGAATCATATCAAGAACCTTTTCTCCGGTAAGAAACCTACATGTTTTCGACCGATATCTCGGTTGAGCTCCGGAAAACTTGAGATTTTGTTATGGTGACAATTGTACCTAGATCACAACCGTGCTCTAATACCACTTGTCACGTTTCAATCAATACTCAACGAGCTGCTACTTAGAACAATTCGCCATGTTCGCTTCGATAAAAACTTGAGAAAGAAGACTACAAAGAACACACCTCTGTAAATCCAAAAAAAAACAAAGCACGTAAGAGAAGAAGATAACACACTTTCGTTTACGAGTTCAAATCAAGGTTTTTTTATCTTACGTCTCAAAGGATGAGGATAGTTTTATCAATGAATAATGAGAACAAATTACAATTACATACACCATTAATACCTATTTATAGAAGAGAAGAGTTTTATTTTGTTATTCTGCATACACAAGAAAAAATTTCAACAAACTCTTTTAACGGCCATAACCATTTTGACCTCCATTTTTATGAAAGATATCAAGAAAGACCTTAATGTCTTTTGCAAATTTAAAGAGCTTGAACAACATGAACTAACTTTTGACTTTATCAAAAAACTTCTAGTGTAAAATACATATGAGAAGATGAAACTCCAGCTCTTGGGATATTCTTGATGTCATCTAGAATTATGGAACCAAAAACTGATCCTGAAATAAAAAATGAATAAAAGATTTCAAAACTATTGAAATATTTGTTAATATATATTATTATAGAAGGTAAGAAGAAAAAAAATACAAAACTTAAAAAAATATTTGAAATATTAAAAATATAAATGTCATTATTTTAATTCAACATGAGCAGCTGTTTTTCCCTATAAATAAAGGATCTTCTTGTAAGAAAGAGACACGGAAATTATTACACTCTCCTACGGTACTTTTTGCAAACACTCTCTCTTCTCTCACGTCTCTCCATTCTCTCTCTCATCTCTCCTTCACTCCTAAGGTATATATATATACATATAATACTTTATTATTTATATATTAGAATATATATACATATTTATATATAATTAACTCTTACAATATTATCTATATATACGTATGTATATAAATATATCTATATTTATATAATATACAATACATATTATTAATATACATACGTATACATATATATTTCATATTATATGTATTTAATTATATATATATATATGTCTTCTTAATATTATTTATATAATATATATTATATATTTTTAATATATACTTATATCTATTAATGGTTAATTTTTAACACGTTATCAGCAGGAGCATTCTAATTTGTTAAGAAAAATATTATACGTTGCATGTATTATTTTTTAATTTCAATTTTTTACGATCTCGATTTCCAATCGATTTTGGTTTCGATTTGGATTCGATTTTCAAGTAAAAAAATTATATATAGACCACGTGGAATATATATCCCGGTCATAATATATATTATACTATATGATTCTGCGGGCTCAGCCACCAATCAATAATATTAATAGTTTATGAATATTTATCTGCTATTTATTCTTGTTATAAGGATGGCTACGCCACCATTTTTTATGTCATATTTTATTTGTTAATTATTATATTTATGTGGAGGATGAAACCCCATAATTTATTTAACTTATTGTTGTTATTATATTTATGTGGAGGATGAAACCCCATAATTTATTTAACTTATTGTTGTTATACGGATGGCCGAGCCATCAACTTTTGTTTATATTTTATTTTTGTTAATTATTTATTTATTTATATGGAGAATGAAAAAATGTTCACCCCATAATTTATTTAAATTATGTTTTTTTCATTTTTAATTGTTAATTGGTTAAATAAATCTAAAAATAGATTATCTATAAATATAAACAGACCTAACATATGAATTGTTATATAATAATTTATTTAATTTTGTTTTTCAATGTCATAACTTATATTTGTTTATTTTTTCTCTTCAATGATAACAGATCTTCATGTCGAATTTGCTGAATCTCAAAATCACAGCACTAGATGCCTCTAAAAAAACTATATGACATGGGCATTTGATGCTAAAATGCATCTAAAAGGCAAAAAGCTTATTGCCACGATTGATAAAGATAATAATTCCTCAGAAGAGGAAAAGGAAAAAGCCTTGATATTTTTACGTCATCATATTGCTGATGGATTAAAAAATGAGTTTCGAACAAAAGAAGACCCCGCAGATTTGTGGGAATCTCTTAAAAATCGTTTTGATCACCAAAAATATGTGATGCTCCCAAAGGCAAAGAATGATTGGTTGAATCTAAGATTCCAAGATTATAAATCCGTCGATGAATATCATTCTGCAATGTTCAAAATGATCTCCGAGATGGAACTATGTGGAGAAAAAAATAAGTAATTATGATAAGCTGGAAAAAACATTATCGACGTTCCATGCTGATAATGTAATTTTACAACAAAAATATCGCAAGAAGGATTTTAAGACCTATCGTGAATTGTTACAACTTCTCCTCGTTATAGAACAACAGAACGAGCTATTAATGAAAAATCATGCCTGTCCCTCTAGTTCTGCACCATTTTATGAAACAAATGCGACTTCATCAAATTATAACCACTAGCATGGCCGTGGGCGTGGATATATACGTGGTCGTGGTCGAGGCCGTGGACGTGGTCGCAGTCGTGGAAATGGATATGGTAGAGGAAGAGGTCGGAGTAATCACTAAATAATTTCCATCATGGAGAAAATAAAAGGAAATATAATCGAGTGAATGAAAATGAAAACGTAACTAAAAGGTGAAAAGATACAATATGTCATTGATGTGGTATGAATGGACATTGGTCCCAAGTATGCCGAACACCAAGACATTTTGTTGATTTATACCAGAAGTCACTGACAGATATAGGCAAAAATGTTCAAAACGAATTTTGTCTCAGATGATCTCGATGATCTCCTGGATAACGACAAGGTTGAGATGCACCTTGACATTGCAGACTTTATGTATCAACCTGATAATGAAGATGAGAAAAGAGAATGAGATTTCGACATGAATTTCTTTGTTATCATTATCTCATTTTTAAGACTTAGCTTGTTATTTTTTAATGTATTTTTCCTTTCCCTATTTAGTTTTTAAAATTTCTATTAGATTATCTTTTGTTGTAATATTTGTTACATTGTTATATATTATATACAAAGTTTGCTTCATTTTTTTCAGGTTCATTTATATCTTTATCGGATCAAAGTAATACAAAATATGTCACGATCAAACATCAATGATGGAGACATATGTCTAGCCGATTGTGCTACGACACATACAATATTAAAAGATAAAAATATTTTTCAAAGTTGAGAATACATGAATTCAGTGTCAATACAATATCTGGAAATGCAAAAAAAAAGGGATGTGGAGAAGCAAATTTTATAATGTCCGGAGGGACAAAATTTATCATACAAGATGCATTATTCTCTCCACAATCCCAAAGAAGCTTATTAAGTTTCAAAGATATTCGCCAAAATGGATATCATGTTGAGACCATGAATGATAAAAATCGTGAATATCTTTATATCACGAAAATGGTTTCTAAAAAGAAACATATTGTGGAAATTTTACCAGCTTTATCCTCTGGGCTATATTTCACAAAGATAAGAATGATGGAAACATATGCCATATTCAACCCAAGATATAAAGACATGTTTAAGATTTGGCATGATAGATTGGGTCACCCTGGTTCAATATTGATGCGAAAAATTATTCAAAATTCCAATGGTCATCCATTAAAACATGAGAAGATATTTCAATCTCATGAAATCGCATGCAGTGCTTGTTCTCAAGGAAAATTGATAATAAGACCATCATCTGTCAAAGTTGGACATGAATTACCATCGTTTTTAGAACGATTACATGGGGATATATATATGGACCTATACATCCACCAAGTGGACCATTTCGATACTTTATGGTATTGATCGATGCTTCTAGCAGATGGTCACACGTTTTCTTATTATCAACCCGCAATGTTGCATTTGCGACGTTTATTGCTCAAATAACAAAATTACGAGCTTAATTTCCTGATCATCCTATTAAGAAGGTGAGGCTTGATAACGCTGGTGAATTCACTTCTCAAGCTTTCAATGACTATTGTGCATCGATTGGTATTGAGATTGAACATCCTGTACCTCATGTTCATACACAAAATGGTATGGCAGAGTCATTGATTAAACGTCGCCAACTTATTGCTCGACCATTGCTAATGAAAACGAAACTTCCAGTTTCTGCTTGGGGCATGCCATTTTACATGTTGTTGCACTAATTCAAAGAAGGCCAAGTGCTTATCATAAATATTCTCCATTACAAATATCAAATGGTCAAGAACCAAATATATCTCATCTTCGAGTATTTGGTTGTGCTGTATATGTTCCAATTGCTCCACCGCAACAAACAAAAATGGGCCCACAACGCAGATTAGGAATTTATGTTGGATATAATTCACCATCTATCATTAGATATCTTGAACCAGAAACGGGTGATGTATTCACAGCTCGTTTTGTTGATTATCATTTTAATGAAAATGAATTTCCACCGTTAGGAGGAGGAATAAAACAAGCCTTACGAGAGTTAACATGGAAAACACAATCATTGTTATATCTTGATCCTCCTACAAAACAATGTAATATGGAAGTACAAAAGATAATACATTTGCAAAATATTGCGAATAGACTTCCAGATGGGTTCAATGATACAGCTCGGGTTACAAAATTGTATATACCGGCTGGAAATGCACCTGCTTGTATAGAAATACCAAAAGGGCATACGGGTGAAAGAATTTCAAATGAGTCTACAACACACTTAAAGCACGGACGACCACTTGGTTCTAAAGATAAAAATCCTCAAAAGAGAAAGAAGTTTGATAATAATGATGATTCTCAAATCATAGAGAACATTCAAAAAGAAACAAATGAGGAAGATGATATTCATAATGAAAATCATGAAAATAATCATGAACATACAGAGAACAATGAAATTTCCATCATTTATATCTATGATGAAAAGATTATAAGAAGAGATGAAATATATGACAATGATGGAATATTCTCTTTCTCTGTATCCAAGAAATTGAAAATGATAGTGAAGATCTAGAACCAATGTCAGTGTTAGAATGTCAAAAGAGACATGATTGGATCAAATGGAAAGAAGCTATGCAAATAGAATTAGACTCATTAAATAAAAGAAAAGTATTTGGACCCATCGTTCAAACTCCGAATGGTGTCAAACCGGTTGGATGCAAATGGGTTTTTGTATGAAAAGGAAATGAAAATAATGAGGTCACGAGATATAAGGCACGCCTTCTCGCACAAGGGTTTTCCCAGAGAACTGGAATTGATTATGAGGAAACATATTCCCCTGTTATGGATGCAATCACATTTAGATATTTGATGAGTTAAAAACATCCAACAACTTAGATATGTACCTTATGGATGTGGTTGCGGCATATCTATATGGATCTTTGGATAATGATATATACATGAAAATCCCTGAAGGATTAAGAATGCCGAAAACATCAAACTCAAAACCTAAAGAAATGTGTGCAATCAAATTGCAATGATCTTTATACGGATTTGAAACAATCTGGACGTATGTGGTATAATCGTCTAAGTGAATATCTTTTAAAAAGGGGATTTGTGAAGAACCATATTTGTCCTTGTGTTTTTATTCAGAAAACAACAAGTGGATTTGTGATTATAGTTGTTACGTTGATGATCTGAATATAATTGGGACCTCAAAATAGATTGAAAATGCTCGAAATTATATGAAAAAGGAATTTGAAATGAAAGACCTTGGACAAACAAAGTTTTGTCTAGGTTTACAGATAGAGCATCTAAAGACTGGTATATTCGTATATCAATCGAATTATACAAATAGAGTATTAAAACAATTTAGCATGGATAAAGCAAATCCATTAAGCGCTCGAATGGTATGTAGATCTTTAAATGTTGATAAAGATCCATTTCGTCCTTGTGAAGAAATTGAAGATATACTTGGACCAGAAGTACCATATATGAGTGCAATAGGGGCTCTCTTGTATCTAGCGAATTGTACTCGTCCTGATATAGCATTTGCTACTAATCTCTTATCACGATATAGCTCATCCCCTACACATCTTCATTGGATAGGGATTAAACATATCTTTCGATATTTACAAGGAACGATTGATTTAGGATTATTTTATCCTAGAGATTCCAAACGTGAGTTGATCGGTTTTGCATATGCAGGTTACTTATCAGATCCTCATAAAGCTAGATCACAAACAGGATATGTTTTCGCAAATGGAGGTACAACAATATCATGGCGTTCACAGAAACAAATACTAGTTGCAACATCTTCAAATCATGCTGAAGTCATAGCACTTCATGAAGCGAGTAGAGAATGTGTGTGGTACAGAGCTTTAACTCAACACATACAAGAGACATGTGGATTATCAACTGAATCAACCCAACGATACTATATGAAGATAATGCAGCATGTGTCGCCCAAACAAAAGAAGAATACATCAAAAGCGATAGGACGAAACATATCCCTCCTAAATTTTTCTCATATACCCGAGAGCTTGAGAAGAAGAAAGAAGTAATGTTCGTTACATCAGAACAAACGAAAATGTAGCTAATCTATTCACAAAGGCGTCACTACAAGAAAATCAAGTTTTAGGGACTGAAAAATCAGTCCCTAATCCGTCCCTAAACAGGTTCAGGGACGGATTAGGGACGACCAGCGGTAGTCCCCAATCGCGCGACTCCCAATGCTATCCGTCCCCAATCCGTTCCTAATTAGGGACGGAAATTACAGTCCCCAATCCGTCCTAAATTAGGGACGGAATAAGTAGTCCCCAAACAGTCCCTAGATTGGGGACGATTTGTTTTCGGTCTCTAAATTTTGGAGACGGACCACTGAATCCGTCTCCAAGTTTAGAGACGGGCATATGTCGTCTCCAAATTTGGAGACGGCTGATCTGCCGTCCCTAAATTTAGAGACGGGCAACTGCCATCTCCAAATTTTGAGACGGGCGACTGCCGTCTCTAAATTTAGGAACGGCATAGCCCGTCGCTAAATTTAGGGACATGCAATATTTGCCGTCCCTTTTTTTTCAAAATAAAAAAAAATAAAATTTAAAAAAGTTCGATTACATTAAAAGATAAATATTAGTACATAAAAAATTACAAACCATACATATAACCAACATTTTTAATCCTAAGCCGTTCCGATTAGTCGTGGTCGGAATCACTGCTCTGAATTGCATCTCAATCGATGTTAGGCATTTGCGCTTTCATCATGCGCAGAAGCTTTTCCATTCGCCTATCTGATCGTTCAGCATGCTTTCTTGATAGTTCAACCTCCTTTAGTGCTTGTTCAACGCGCCTGTCGGA
>CM071862.1:27393973-27410331 GCA_036759665.1 Gynandropsis gynandra | reverse complement strand
ACACCAGCAAACGACCAAAGGCCGTAGTTCGAGTTATTTTGATGTAAGTTGTTTCTTTTATATTCATCATTTAATATTTGGTTTCTTTATATAATTTTTTTATTATTTATATTTATAGGATATTGCTGGCTTCGACGACAAAGTACCTTCTTTAGATGATGGATTAGGATCAGGTGTGGATAGATATCTAAGAGATCCTAAGATACATGTGCAACGAAATTCGGATTTGGATGTCTTGCATTTTTGGAAGTCTGAAATTTATGGTAAAGAACTATCGTTAATGGCGTCCGATATTTTAAGCATTCCTATTACCACGGTTGCTTCTGAGTCTTCATTTAGTGTTGGTTTGAGGGTGCTTAACAAATATCGATGCTGCTTGTTGGCTTCTAATGTTCAGGCGTTAATTTGTGCTCGTTCATGACTATTTGGTTATTCTGAAGTTCGTAAGTATCTACTTATTATTTGATTTTCATATCGTTCATTATTTGATTTTCGTATCATTTATTCATTGTCTTGTTAAACAATTACATGTACTGCTAACTTGACTACTTCTTCTAGCATTGCCACCACGACAATAGCTACAACGGAGGAAGATATGCAAGTTCATATGTTTGAATGTTGAAGTTTTAGAATTTGATGTTTTTTTTATTATCTAATGTTTCTATTTTTATGTTAGTTAGACAATTTAAGGATTTCGTAACGTTTTTAATGTAATTCTGAAAAATATATATTTTAAAATGTAATCAAATATTATCTCAATATATATTATGATAGAATATTAAAAATATTTAAATATTTATTTGAGATATATCATAATTTATATATTTCACGATAAATATATTAAAAAATAATTAAAAACTTGAAAGATAAATATTTGTTAATCTATGAATATATTAGAATAATTTTTATATTATAAACCACACTCATTAAAATATTTTTATCCTAAAATAATAATTTATTTTGACAATATTTAATTCAAAATTTATTTTAAATAATATTATTTACATATTAATATTTAAAAATTAAATACAACGAAAATTACATCTATAAAAGGTACAACTTCACGCCAAAATAATATATAAATTATACACGTTTAAGTTTCATAATTTACAATCCATATTTGTTGATATAAAGAAAAGATAATGGATTAAAATGAAAACATTACATATAAAGTATACCGTATTGCAAAATAATATTTAACTAGCAAAAAATACGTAAATACATAACAACCAAAATTTTCTTTTATTAAAGAATTAATATGATTTACTAATATACATCTATTAATCTATTAATATAATTATTTCATGTTATTTTAAAAACTAAATCTTTAAAATCAATATTAAAATCATATATATAAAAGTTCTTGCATTTGCAAGAACCACAAACCTCCACGTTATCTTTAAAAATAAAATGACAAAAAAAATTTCATCCGTTACCACTTCATCTTTCCCCGGCTATGCATTTACTGTGAAGAGGATAAGTAACAGTTTCCAAAGTCTTCAATGGCAATCAATGCTCACATTCTCAAAGTCTTCCCCTCTCCCCCATTGATTGCAGGTTCCAGCTTCTATCCCTCTCCCCCTTCGATTAACCGCTCCAGATGCCCCCCTCTGCCCCATCGCTTTCAGGTTCTATCGTCCCTCCCTCTCCTCTGTCGATTGCCCGCTCCAGCTTCTTCCCCTCTCCCCCATCGATTGCACATGTTCCTTCGTTTCTCCCTCTCCCCCCCTTCGGTTGCAACGATCGATTACCCGCTCCAGCGTCTCCCCCCTGCCCCATCAATTGCAGAATCAACCGTCTCACCCTCTCCCCCGTCGATTGCCCTATCCAGCCTCTTCCCCTCTCCCCCACCGATTCGCCCTGCTCCGTCGTTTCTCTTTCTCCCCCCTTCGGTTGCAACGATCTCAATTCACTGTTGCAGATGGAACCACCATCAATCTAATAGGTTATTTCGTTACCATTGTATATGCCATTAACGAATTAGAATCATTGCTTGGTGGGTATTTCTGAAAAAGATTCGACCCTTACAGCTTGCTTCAATGACACAGTATTATTCTTCTCTCTGTCTTCCCATGTTGAACACAACAAGATCTAACTAAGGTTGTGCAGAAGAGAGAGAGATGAGTCGACGGCAGAAGAAGACGGCGAAGGTGGTGACAGGGATGATGGGGTTGTGTATAATGGTATATATCGTCGGACTGCCTCTGTATTGGCATCTGGACGAGAGCATTGCAAATTCTCTCCTCTCATTTTGCCCTCCTTGCGTCTATGACTGTTCTTCTCAGCCTCTTCTCGACATTCCTGAGGGTAATCTTCCATCTTTCTTTTATAATTGATGATCTGTGTGAAGGTTATGTAATGTTTTGTCTTTGGATTGAATCAGGCAGTCAAAACAGATTATAAAAGTCATATATTCTTGCTAGGGAAGATCTATTAATGGATTTGTGTTCTTCTGCAGGTTCTTCTACTCTATCTCCCGCAACATCGTCGTTCTTTGGAGCACACCTGTGTTGATCCCTGCCTTCACGTTTGCAACCGCTCTCGCTTTGGGAATCAATCTCGATGGACTGCACGATGGAAAACCAGCTCATGCACTTGCTTCGCCTCCTACCCATGTGGTCGATCTTTTAGGTGGCCTAATTGGACTAGCTAACGTTGCAATTGACCCCTCGATCAAGGCACAATTCCATTCCGGTGAGTATGACTTGAGCGAATACTTTTTTTTATACATTTGTGTTTACATCCTAAACACATTTACGGCATGCCCATAGAGCTCATCTAACTTTCGACTTTGATTCCAGTCCATAGTTGCATGTTATCCTACCAACATCAATTGGTCAAGGTTTCTAGATTAACGCTCAGTTAACCCAAAGGATGGAAAAGTTTTCGATGATCCGATTTGCCTTCCTTTATTGATGATACTTTCGGTTAGAATAGGGCGTATGAGGTGCTCGACTAAATGCCTGAAAGATAACTTAAAATTAAGCGAATCTGCAAGCAGAGGTTTCAACAACTTCGTCTCTATAAAAGATATTGTTGTTGTTCTGATATGATCTATATAGATTGTATTTTTTGTATCCATGTCCTTGCTCCATGTCGAAGTTTTGAAATAAGGATTGTGAAGAAATGGTTTCTAACCGCCATAGGAATTACCAAGACGGTAGGATGAGCGGTTAAAACAGATCCGCTGTCTGATTCATGAGAGCCTCAAAAACCCCTTCTGGAGACTTTTTCAGATCCACCACAGTCGCTTGAACATTTCCTCAATGTTACTCAGTAGTGGCCGAGTTCTCATTAGAGACATCACGCTTCGAAAGCTTCTTGATCCTACGACGGTAAGCTGTTTTAATTTGTCAATATGCCCCTACTCTTTTATTTTGTTCAATTAAGTCCTGGTTGTATAGGAAATCTCAAGATGAAGTTTTTAAATAAGGATTTTGAGGATTAGCATTATGAGGAAAAATGGTGTTACTATTGAGATTGTTGTTGAAGCTTCTTGGATTTGGAATTAATTAATATTTGATTGAATTGTGTGCCTGAGATTGTTCTAATATGGATTTTGAACAGTTTCTCAGAAGGGTGTGATCTCCGTTGCTTTCTTCGATGAGCTAAGCCACAACTGGAAAGGAGGTAATGGGTGTACTCAGTTTAGCTGCTTTATGGTTCTTTTGCTTCGTGGATAGGTTTGGGATTTGTAGATCATGTTTGGATTTTTTTATATAAATACTCGAATTTTTGTGTTAGAACACAAGCTAGCTAGATATGGTTATGAATCGAAGAAAATAATATTGTAGTTAGCACAAAACCTCTCTCTCTCTCTCCCTCTCTCTCTCTCCCTCCCTCTCTCTATCTCAATTACATGGAAAGTTCTTTTCGCAGTTTCGATTATTGTCAACTTATAAGTTTTTTTGTGTCTGTGTTCAATTTCATGGATTCCAATAATTCTGCGTGGTTTTTAGGGTTTCAATGATCCGATTAGGCTTCCTTTATTGATGTTACTTTCGGTTAGAAAAGGGAGTATGAAGTGCTCGACTTAGTGCCTGAAAGATAACTTAAAATCAAGCTAAATTCCAAGTAGAGGTCTCAACAACTTCTTATCTGTAAAAAAATATAGTTACTGAAGCGATATGATCTATATAGTCCTTACAACATGAACTACACGAATTATTCCTCACATTTGTAATTCCTATTTTTTGACGGAGTTAGATAATTTTTGTACATAATGAATTAGTAATTATAAACTATAAATATATTTTTCAATATGGATCTATTGGTAGGGGAATGATTTTGTTTCTTTTATTTATTTTATTTCAATTCTCGGATGCCAATTAAATTTCAAATGGAAAATTATTTTTGTGTAGTCTTTGAAATGCTATTTTGGTATTTGGTCGAATGGATCAACTGGTTACAGTGAATAAAACCATTATGATTCACTTGCTTAATCAGGTTCATTTCGGTAATGGTGAAACTGTGGTGGTCTATTCTGCTTACCTCAGAGCATATTACTGAAGTGAAGACGAGACACGATGTAGAATAGGGGATCAAGAGCGAAGGGGCAATGGTGATGATAGGATGCTACAGGTGAAGAAGATGACTTCATTACTTTATTCTTGGTTCGAGAATTATTTTCATTTCAATTGCTTGGGCCTTCGTCATACCCTCTTAATGTTTTGTTTTTCATCATATCTATTGTTTATTATTTTCTATTGTCGCAGCTTTGTTGTTGTTTCCAACACATATGTAAAGAAAATTATACAAATCATCGTCCGCGCATCGCGCGGGATTTTTTCTAGTTATATATATAAAAGTTCTTGTATTTGTTTCTCAAGCCTCCACGTCAGATTAAAAAAAAAAGCTATTGAACCGTCTTCTATGATTATTTTACCTCTCATCTTCTATGATTATTTTACATGTGATTATTGCAGAAGATGAAAGGTTACTCTATACTTCTCAGGTATTATGGGCTCTTAATCCTTTACGTTTATTTTTCTCCCCCCTCTCGCCCCTCTCCCTCTCTCACAGCCAACCTCCACCCTCCACGGGTTCGTCTTCTTTATTTTCCCAATTACAGTTGTTGCATCGGTCTCTTTTAGCGCCTTAGCCAACGAACAGTGTGTAATCTCAATTTTCTATGTGTTCATTGTTTGTTGATCTGAATTGATTTCGTTCTAACTTTGGATATAGGGTTTAAGACTTGATTTCGTTCTAATTTGGATCTCGAATATCCTGAAATGTTGTTTTTCCTTCTTCCGAGTTAGAGATGGCGAGATCAGGATCGAATGGGCGTAGATTTCTTTTGGGTTTCAAGGAAACTCCTCGAGGAAGCAATGTTACCTTCAAGTGCTCTCCTTCTGGTCATTGGGTTCCCTGCCTTTACTCTGAAAAGGTTCATACTTTCTCGCTATCACTGTAAATTTCAATCTGGTTTGGTTACTTTTCTCTGCCATTAGCTGTGTTTCAAATTCAGATTTGTATGATGTGGTCGATGCTTGGGTGACATTACAATTTCGACTTTGATCTTCATTCAGAAAGCTATTCAGCAGGCTCTTTGCCTAAGGATCAAACGTCTTTAATATCGATCCATTCCAGTTCTAAGCTTAGTGCATTCACCACACACACACACACACACACACTCTCTCTCTCTCTCTCTCTCTCTCTCTCTCTCTATCTCTCTCAGTTTCAGTCAGATTACATCGGCGGAAACTATCTGAGATTTATGGGTTTAACTGTTTCAGTTGTTTCCTTTGATGTTTGGTCTTTATCTGTTATGTTATGAAATCTTGTTTGAAGCATAATCAACAATGGCAATAACAAGAGATTTAAACTGTAATGCAGGATTCACCAGTGTTCAACTATATTAACAGTCTTTCTCCCATTAAGCCACTCAAATCCATTCCCATTGTCCAGACGTTTAGCTCTTTAAGTTTCTCATCTCCTCCTTCAGTTTTCACGTCCCCACACGTCAATTCTCACAAAGAATCTCGATTATTCAGAAGGTAAACAATCAAGAACCCTAATTAATGTTCAGTCTGATGTCGATTATGACAAACGTTGTTGTTTCGTGTGTTTTTTATGCATTCATCATCATTCTTCTGATCCTTCAAAGCCTGAATCAATTTCAAGAGATGAATCAATGGCCGATGCTTCTTCCATGGATGAAGAAGCTTCAATCCAACCATCTAATGAAAACTTTGAAATGGAGTTATTACAGTATGATTACATTACTCCAGAGGCTTCTCCATGTATTAAGGACAAAAGTGAAGTGTCTGTTCCTCAAGGAGATAGTGTTTCATCCGAGGTTGTTGGAATAATGGATCTACAGAAGAAAACGACATACCCGAATGGGAAAATTTGATATTCAAATCTCATCACGATGATTCAGAAGCTTTTAATGGCCTAATGCAACTTCAAACTAATAACAATCATCGTATCAATGGAGCAAACGATGAATCCGAGGTGAATTCAAGAACTATACATTAAAAAGAAATCATCTTTGGTACGAATGCAAATGCCTTAATTTCACTGAAAAATGTTACCTTTATTGTGTGATAGGTTGTCGTTAACATTCAGCGCGGTATGAGAAGGCGTTGTCTCAACTTTGAGGCGACAAGAAAGAAGAGGAATGAACTCAATGATAATATGTCGAATTCTCGATGTTTATTACCTAATATCGGTTTACATTTAAATGCCATTGCAATGTCCTCGAAAGATATTCACATTTCTGGTAAGATTCAAGTGAGTTTAACAGGCATTAATGCACTGATTCAATCCACTGATCAAGAAATTAAAGATCTTTCTAAAGCAATGACTAACGAAGAGTTAAATCCGAACAGTCCAAAGAAGAAAAGGTAAAAGTTTGTATGAATTATGACAGGTTTAGTATGAATAATGATGTTAACAGTGTTGATTTTAATGCTTTAGACTTAGGTTTGATCATCAAAGCGATGAAGGCGAATCGTGTAAGCGATGCAACTGCAAAAAATCAAAGTGTTTAAAGTTGTAAGATTCGATTGTATTTTCATATTCTTCGATTATAATATCGAAAATTGTATAACATTTTTTCAATTCTTTTTGCAGTTACTGTGAATGCTTTGCGGCTGGAGTCTCATGAGTTTCTGCAGTTACTGTGAATCCCTTGAGCAAAAGCTCTGTCAGGTCGTTCCTCATAGTTTCGTAGCTTCTGAAACACAATAATCTGAATTTGATACTCTATTTACCATTTGGTTCTTTATCTCAGATTGCTGTTGATTGTCCAAGGACTGTTCTAGATGTCTGTTTCTTTCAACAAACCCAGGTGCAAAAATCCTTGGAGCATATTCTTTATACATGGTGGGTCGCAGAATTTGTGCTCTGATTAAAGTTTATTTCTGACAAACTTAATAATAACTAAGTTGTCGAAGCTGAATCAAGAGATTGTATTTGCTGAATGCAGGGCCACTAGCTTCTAATATGATTATCTTTTTTGTTCTTCATCATTTCTCTTATTCCTTATCAAATTTTGTTTATTCTTCCAGGAATAATTTGTGTCGGAGGTGACAGGATCATTAATGAGGTATGATAGTTAGCTTTCCTTGCATACTAAGGTCTTTTTTAGGCTTTATATTGAAGGAATGATGTTGTGTATATTCTTATAGATTCTATATGTTTTGTTTAATCAACAAACCGACTTTCATATTGAAAAATAAATTGTATAGGCTCAGTTTAGTCAGTGTTTTACACTGCACTGTGAAAGAATGCCAATTTAAACTTCCATGTACTTCGATCGTGAACTTGTTCTAAACTAGCCTGTAAAAGTCATGAGACTATGTGTGCTTGTTTTCCTTTGATATAGAGTTGATTGGTAGGATAAGATGCAAAACAATATCTAATGTTAACCACTCACATTTTCAATTTACATCGAATGAGCCTCTTAGTTAGTTTGGACTGATAACATTACCAACTTTGGCTTTAATGATGGCGATCAGGTTTGAAGTCAATCCTTTTTTTCTATTATGTTTCCTTGCTTTTGCATATATCTGTATGGAAGAATGTCGGCTTGGTTTTACGCTCGCCATTTGTTCTATGAATTTTTGCATTTGAAGATATGAACCCTTGATTAGAAATAGAGACGACGATACATTTTGAGTGCATCTTGCATTTATGTATAAATATTTGCTTATGATTCTCTTTTCTGTCATGGCTTAATGAGATTATTAGATCAACCAAATAGGATGATGATTCAAAAGTACATGCACTCTCTTCGGTTCTGTTTTGTTGTCTCATTTAGGTGGCATTAAGCTCATTCCAACAGACTGAGAATTCTGGTTGGATTTAATTCGGAGGTGAAACACGAGTTGAACTTTTAGCGTCTGGTTACCTGTGTATTCTCTTTTGTCTAATTCCTGATGGTTTCGACGACTTTTTTCAGCTTCACTTTATCCGGCATGTCTCAAACAACTGCATCCTGGTGAATAAGCATACAAAGGGTTTCTTCTCCCAAACAACTAAAATTGTAAGGCTCTCTCTCCTCACCTATTTATGATCATTTGGAACCCTAAACCCCTTGTCAATATCGCGTACTTCATCTTCTGTTAGGAAATACAATTCGAATGGTGTCTTTCCGAACAAAATCTGCGAGTTATAAGAGCGATGCGTGGTACATTTTCTGACTGTTAAGGTCATCGCCCAAACCCAGAGCCAGAGTAAAGAAAGGAATGGGATTCGAAGAAGACAGTGTTGAAACCATAAAACGGAGCCTACCAAGCTCTCTAGCAACTATCTTTAGAAGTTGGTTTTTGTACTATTGGATGTTCGGTTACAAAGGAACTAAACGCAAAACTGAGGCCGCTTCGTGTTTAAGAAAACATGGTGTTGTCAAAGAAGTTATATCGAGGTTCGACTTTTAAGTGCTATTCAGATAAGTATGTATGGAACATGAGACTCATGTCAGAAACATGAAGCTCCCAAGCTTTTGGTTCATGTGTTCTTTCCATGGTAGGAATTTTGCTTACCAAAAGTTTTATATTATCTTTATAATAATAAGCTTCAAAGTTCAAATTGTGTGTGTACAAATAAAGTTGTTTGATCTTTATATATTGTGATGCAATTTATTCAATATTTCGTCATATACCACCACTTCTTCATTGAATTAATGCATAACATTTATATATATTCTAAAGTTATAATTGTATACCTTTCCGCGCATCGCGCGAGTATATACCTAGTCATATATATAAAAGGGAGGTTTTTTTCTCCCTTCCCATGCTGCCACGTCAGCTAGGGAGGAAAAAACCCCCTTTCAGCTGCAGAATGGAATCGTCCTCCTCGCTCTTTTATTCACATCAACAAAAAAAACTTATTAATGATACACCGATTATCTCTTTCATCTCCATCGATTGGTGTCTCTTCATATCCTCTTACTCTTTTCCTCTCCTCAAATCCATTCATAGTCGTCTGCAACTAATAGGAATCATCGTTGCGGAGCGGAGGAGGATGAGAGCATGGATTTGGGTCTTTTTCAGCCGGTGTCGATACAAAACCAATTACCAAGGCAAAATTTCTCGCAAGGGCTTCTGCCTTAAACCATCGAGCTACATGTTGCATATCGCCTCAAATCGCTAATTATAAACGCAGGCATCGCCCATCTCACGGAGGCAACCGCCGCTGTAATCCCCTGATTTCCTTACTATCGACTTCATGTCGTTTGATCAGCTCCTCCAGCTTGGTCGGTGATACATAGGGCGACACACGCACATGGATTTGGGTCTTCGTCGGAATGGCGATAAACGATAATCTAGGGTTGCGATTCCAATTTGGCCGGTGATATCAAAGGCGGTGTGAGGCTGATGGCTCCCACTCAAGAATCGACGCTTCATATCATATCTTTCTTCGATTGAGCAGGAGGCACTAATCAAACGGTGCTCTTGGAACTCTTAAATTTCTCAGAAACAATGACCAGGTTTCAATTCTTCTTTATCCTTACTTTGTTTCGTATGAAAATGTTACTCTTTCTCTCCATAATCATGGGTTTAACTTGATGAATTAGGTTCTATATAGATGGCATCTAAATCAATTAGAATTTTGTTTTAGGGTTTTCATGGTGGTGTTTTTGGGTCGAGCTGTTCCTTGTAGGTGATTAATAGTTAGGTATGTTACCATATTGGATCTTAGTAAGTTACTTTATATATTCCACGTATTTCATTTCGTTCGTATACTCGTCTTTTGTACTTCTTTTGGCGGTGTTCTAGATCGTACACCATCAGACAACCCAATTTTCAAATTTGAGTTTTTCCATTGTCTCTATGTTATTGTTGATTGATTTTTTTATAAGTTTTAAGTATGGGGTCCAATTTGTTAGGCGACTTAAAAATTGTTGTGATTCTCTAAGATGATGCAAGTCTTTTTCCTCGCTTGTACTTCCATCTATTTGTAGCTTGTGTTGTTTTCGTGGATTATTATATCTTTTTATATTTAACTACTTTTCTCTGCACAGATGTAACCTTGAAAAGTCAAGATCCTACTGACGTGAGATGAGCTACTATTTGGCTTTAGTTTGAGCCTAAGATGTTGCCTTTCACATGTTTCTTATGGGAGGTATTGTTTTGTCCTCTCTCCAGCATCTTACATCCCTTACGTCTCATCCATCTTTCAGGTTAAGAATTTGACTGATTCACCAGATATTGTTTCATCAGCTCTGTCAAACCGTCGGTCTCACCATCTTCTCTATCTACATAAGTCTGTGATCTTTCAACCGCTTACTCACGTTTGCTTCCTCCCAAAATAACTCCATCAAGACTGGTACGATGATCACCTGGGCATCAGTTGCAGGTTTCTGATTGTCAAATTCTGGGATTGAAAACCCCTAATAATTACCATGTTTCTGAAGGAAGGTCATTCGTTGTACTTTAAACCTGCAGCAATGATTTTGCCACTGTATCTCACTATGCTTCTTCCGAAGGTGGCTCATCCTTTAAATGCCTTTTCCGAGTTGGTGGCACCAGGTAATTTATTTCACCACATACGTGTATACAAATATCATACATTCACAAATTGAGGAAAAACCTTTTCATCTCCTTTCTGAATATAGATTTTATCTCAAGTTATATGTATAATTTTGACTGATTCATATAGGATACATCTTCCATTCAATCTGAAAAAACTTTCCACAATTATTGAAAAAGATAATGTTTTTTTACCCTTCAAAAAACTGATTGTAAGAGATAAAATTTAAAATAAAATGGCTTATAAAGATTAATATTACAATAAAAAGAAGAAGGAAGAAACAATATATTTTATTTTGTTATATAAAGGAAACAAAGATCAGGTAAAGGTCTGAGTTTCATCATTTTTATAAGAATGTGTTGGGATTGTATATCAGCTACTTCTTAAGAATGATTAAACAAATGGTTAGTTTGATAATTTTGCATAATTCTTTGCATTCTTTTTAAATGTAAACAAATGTTTGGTTAGAGAATGAGAAACGTGCTGAAAGAAATGTTCACATTTCTATCATAACTTTTCAAGTTGTATATATGTATATTATTTGATAATATTAAATATCTTTGTCTTTTAATAGTTGACATATTGATTGTTGTTTCATGTTAAATGCTATATGCAACAACTAATCTTGGGGCTTGAGCATTGTCATAGCCGAGGTGTGCTTCACTGTGATATCAAAGGGTCAAATCTTCATATAGATGAAGAAGGAGTACTTAGCTTTGGCGACCTTGGGCTTGCTACCTTCTTTGATCCAAGCCGTAAACAACAAATGATTAATAGGGTCGTAACATTATGGTATAGAGCTCCAAAGCTTCTCCTAGGTGTCGTTGAGTACGGTGTGGGAATTGATTTATGGAGCGCCGGCTGCATTTTAGTCGAGTTGCTTGCTGGCACACCTATCATGCCAGGTCGTAACAAGGTAGATTTTTCCAAGTCATCTCTCGATAGTAACCTTTGGATTTTTTTTGGAGTACGTACTTGATGCATGCTCATTCTTCCTTTCATGCTTTTGCAACTCAAGAGCTCAGGAGCCTCCATCGACAAGATCTTCAGTATTCAGTGGTTAGGGAGCTCCACCTATGTCGAGGCAGGATGGTTATGTATCTCATGGAGGAGGACAAAGACGGTTTCTGCTTCGATTTAAATTGCTAAATGATGTTTTTGTTATGCTTCTAGCTTCATGTGCTACCTTAAGGTGAGTTTTATCTTCTACATTTTCTTATTTGTCGATTGAATTTGCATATTTACACTGCAAGTTCTTTTATATCCTAGATCTGGTGGGAAAGGCCACATATTTACTTGAGTTTTGGGTCAATTATAGCTGATTTGATTTACGAAACACTTCTTCAAAATGCTTTTTGCAGTCATCCTCTCCTATTGAGCTCACCATTACGATTTTTATTAGGTTTCAATGATCCAAATATCTATAGGGGTATGCAATGGATCAGACAAGAAAATAATCATAACCGCCTACTTTTTTCCTCCTTTCCTTTTGAACACTATGAAGCATGAATGGCCTTGTGCCGCTGTTGATAATGTTCCAGCTTTGCAAAAGAATTACAGTTTATGGAATGGATATGTATGTTGTCTTTCAAAGAAATAAAACCCGATCTTATACGGTTCAATGCTTAGGTTGGTTGTCATTGTCGAATTGGTCATATCGAGTGTGCATTTTTTTTCAGATACGGTGAAGTTTACTTTTAGTCTGAGGTTTTCTTTGTTAATGTTTGCAGACAGCTCGAGAAGAAGCATGGTTTCTTATGAAGCATCTCTTAGACAAAGTTGCAGAGATGGTGGTGCAGTTTATCTCTAGAGATGATCTTTTAGTATACTGCATCCTGTATTGTCTCTTGTGGTAGTGTTAATAAAATGGATTATCTATTTACTTCAGTGATGTTGATGATACTAACATTATCTATTTGTTTGTTGATGATATTAGCATTATCAATTTACTTCAGTGATGTTATTACTTTGCTTTGTAATACTTTCTGTGTTCATTTATACGTGCCCACCAGTCGCTTAATTGCTGTAATTATGATGATTGACAGATACTAGGAAATCTGAAGAAAGATCCGCAGACATTGATGTTGGTTACAGTGATGAAGAATCTCCAAACACTAGGTTATGTGCTTAAGGTGTAATTTTATAGCATTTTATGCATGTAGTTTTCACGCTCTTCAACCATAGTTTAATTTCGTTTGCTAATTAGTGAATGAACTATAAATGTGTGGCCGGAAAATTTTGAATAGAGAAGAAGTAAATGTTTATTTCCCTACTGTACTTGGTCTCGACATGGAAAAATTTTAACGTTGCGAGTTGATAGGGCTTTGTTGTAGCGAATGGTGAAACACGTTCACTGTGGGAGCAGTTGGTTGGCCAAGTTACAATCTTGGCTCCAGATCAAGTAGGGCACGTTGATTGGACAATTACGTGTGATCTCCATTTTCTTGAACATTGCTATTTGTTTTTTCTGGTCATCGCTGTTGATTATTATTTTTCATGAAAAATGATTTTTTTCTACTTTTTTTTACTTGAATATCTCTGAATGAAGTTACACCAAATATCTTTTGCAGTTTTGAAGGTGTTATAGCTGATTCGGTTGAAGCAAATGAGGCTATTAATCACCTTATGATAAATACCATGCCTTTGATTTTGCAACATCAGCAATTGCGGCAACATCTGTTTCCAGTGGCCGACCATGGTTTATCCATCTGTTCTAATATTTTCATTATAAGTTTCAAGCTAACGTTATTTCCTTCATATCAGCATAACTCTCTTTGTCGTAAGCAGGAAATATACCTTGGAGGTTCAATCTCAACAAGCTCCAGCAACAGCCCATTCTTCATGCAGAAAAAAGCTCTCCTGTAGTTTCTGAATCTTTGTAAGGTCAAGCTCATTTAGGTATATCTGAAACTACACTGACATAATTCACCTTGCATCACGAGAAATGGCACCAGCCTTTATTTGTTCTGTTTTTTTGCCTGTATTTTGATGATGTATAGGCATGAATTCTTCCCAACTTATCTGTTAGTTCTCACTTAATTGCATCTGAAACGCTTAAGAATTATTAGAATACCTAATCCTAACTTATCAATCATGTTCTTTCTTATTCAAGCCAATGTAAGAGCCATGTATTTCATTATCATTCCCTTCTAACATGTATTTCATTACCATTCCCTTCTAACATGTATTCTTCTGCTTTTTTTGGGAACTATAAGTCATGGCATTTGTTTCCTCTCAGTTTAGCCAGGAAATGTTATCGTCAGGTTTTTGTAAGCTTATTTTGGGCTATGATTGCTGACATTGCTGAGAGGTTTGTTTCTAAGCCGTTTGTTTTGTGGCTTATTTTTAGAGGTTTGTTTCTTCCTTTTTTCTAACTATCTGAATACAACTTCCTTGGAGAAATATAAAAAAACTAACATTTTTTATATAGTTCATTTAGATAGGAATCTTGAAACAACTATCAATTTACGCCATATTTTCTGCTTTAATTTGCTTCTGTGGTGCACAGGGTAATAACATGGAGAATTTTAATAGTTTGCATTTTAGTTTCGTGACATATTTATGTATAGATTTGTCTTTGTTTTGGAAATCATATTTGATGGCAGCCATTGTTGTCCTTCTTATAAGGATGTAGAGATTGTCCAGAGAAAGTGATGAATGAAGGATATAATGGCTGGAAGGTTCAAATCTCTTTTGTCATTGCATTAGCATATTAGGTTACTTCTCTCTATTTTGTTGTGATCTTCAAATTTTCCAGGTTAGCTTCCTCACTTCCTCCAGATGGTCATTCGTTTCTAACCCGTTTCTTTTGAGGCTTTGAGGTTTGTTTCTTCCTTTTTGTTCTAACTTTCAAAATGCACCTTCCACAGAGACTCTTGCTCAGTTGAGTTAGTACCGGCTTCCGGAACTTCGACGATTATAGCTTCATTCTCTATTTCCATTAACTAGTCTCTATTTTCTTTATGCAAAATTTGTTGCAAGAATAGTATATGAGATTTATGCTCTTACATCTTTAATTGTGTTTATTTTTTTATACATACAAGGCATTCTCAACACAATGTAATTCAAAATCCATATAAAAGGTATACACTTATTCCAGTTTTTTACCTCAAGTGCTTAAGAATCTGTTTAGGTCTCGCAAGACATCAGATTCATTGAAGGAGAACAAGCTGCAATTGTTAACATAGCATAAAAGGTGACAACATCAATACAAGTTACATCTTTTCTCCTGACTATTATATCAAGCATTAGTAAGTTCTTTCTTCGCTATTCGACAACAATATCGTATGCAATTGTATGAAATATTGAATTATTAGCTTGAAGACAAGATGACATGGGACAAGCTTCATCGAGCACCTCCACCAGATGGAAGCAACAACCCACTTTCATTTTTGTTGGTAAGTGCATCTCCACCTAACCTCCATCTTTGCTCTTTTTCTTTTGGACGAGGATGATAAACTAACATGTTTCTTTTACCTTGAAGGAATGAAATGTCTGTAATGTTTGATTTGCCATTGGAGTATTTCTAAATCATAGGCTTTTTCTTCTATTTCTTCCTCATGTTTTTTTCCTTTTAAATGCAAAATTCGTGTTTGTTTGGAGTCATTCCTGTTTTTTATACCGTGGTATACTCATAATATCGACAATACAAGAAATATTGAATGTTCTTTGAAACGTATATATTTTAGTCTCATACGAATAATTATAGTTTGAAAGAGTATTTATATCATGTTCTTCCATGTCTGTTTTGTTTTCCAATTCTAATAACTTTGAATCTTTTGGACATTAGGATTATGACAATATGTGCATCAAATGGAACGAAATGGAACGAAAGGGAAACTACTATTAACTTCAAACCTCATGTCTATAAAATAATTTGTTAGATAATTAATAGAGGTACTTTTCTATGCAATTGTTCATTTGAGGGTCGACTTTATATAGTTGTCTAAATATGATGTTGGAGAGAAACTTCAATGATTCAGTGTAAAACTGACATGATTATAGTGTGGGCGTAATGTGGGCTCTAATGAAATGGAATGAGGCTTCATTTCTTATGTTGAAGTTTTTTAACCCATAAAGCTACACTACAAGAAAATTCGGATTTCGGGACTGCATTTGCGGACTGAAGCATCCGTCCCTAAATTTAGGGGCGGATTAGGGACTAATTCCAGACGGATTAATAAAACAGTCCCAAATCCGTCCCTAAATTTGGGGACTGTCGGTCAGTCCCTAAGTCGTCCGGAATTCAGGACGGATTAGGGACCGAAATCACTGCAGTAGGGAAATTGCGGACTGCTGACTGTGCAGTCCGCAATTTCCCTACTGAAAATATATTAGTCCCGATTCCGTCCCTAATTACAGACGACTTAGGGACGGTT
>CM071862.1:27358644-27390885 GCA_036759665.1 Gynandropsis gynandra | reverse complement strand
TTTGTAAATATTTAATTTTAATATTGTTAAAAACATTTTAATTAATTTTAATTTTTAATTATAATTTAAATTTTTATTTTTATTTTTTTTTTAAATTTAAAAATTTCCGGACGGGTAACAGTGCCGTCCGGAAATTTTACGCACGGGTCGCGGCTTCATTTACCGTCAGAAATTGCCGACGAATTGCGAACTCTTTTTCCCGTCTGCATTTGCGGACGGATTGCGGACGGCGGAACCTTAGCGACGCTCATTTACGGACGGGGGACCGCAGTCCCTAATCCGTCCCGAATTCCCTTTCCCGACGGATTAGGGACTGGAAATTCAGTCCCTAATTACCAAATTTCTTGTAGTGCTATTGGGTTTGGTCGTATGTTGCAAAGCTTCATTGAACTAAGAATACATAGTCGAAAAGGTTTAAATTTGGTTATTTTTAGGGTAGCTTTGGTAATGATTTTGTTGAAGATGATCTTGATAGGCCTTCTTCACCATTGAAGGATGAAAATGTGTTTAGTGAGTGAATCGTTTTGTATTTAAGAACACGCGGATTCTAAAGCCAGATAAGAGAAATTCAATGAATCTCTCTATCTGTTTGAGAAGGTAAACCATCCTCATAATCAACACTTCTCATTCTTTGTTTATCATTAACCATCTCTATTGCTGCAAGGATCTTCATGCTTTGCAGATTTACACTATTTCATTAAATGTATGTATGGTGACATCACCCACGAATTAACATTAGACTCGAAGAAATCTGTGTCCTAGCTCAGATCTTATCATCTTTAATTTCTAGATATATATCTTATTTCATCGTCTTTAGAATTTACTTACATTATGCCATTTATTATTCATACCATCTCAAGGTTAAAAATTTAATATTTAATACATATTTGATCTCTTTATATATATTTTTGAAAACAATTATTAAAAAAAGAAATGGATTACTACTGATTATTATATTATATTAACTACTATTCAAAATATACAATAATATATATAAATTTATTTTGGTCTATTTTGATTGGAGTGCATTGATATTTTTTATGGAAAAACAACTACAATTTTGTTTCCTTGTCTTCCAAATTTATGAGTCTTAAAAGATTTCAGATAATAGAAAAAGAAATTACATGTGAACCACATGTTTTCTAAACTTTTAATTCATTTAGGTTTATGTAACTTCGAAACATACTAGAAGTAAAAAATAATTGTGTAATAAATATAACTTTTATCGACCTCTATGGTGCATCATATTGTTATTTTTTATTATCACGTACATGCAGTTTATATTTTATATTTAAATATTTTATGAGTATGTGATTCCAATTTTGTAAAGCCCACTAAAATTTATAAATTATTTGTAGTAATTTACATATTTTAATTTAAAAAAGAAAAATTATGACACGATATTTTTATAAACAACATAAATGATAGGATTTATTGAGATTTTTTCATAAATTTTCAAATAGATTCATTCCCAAATATATTACAATTTTATAATGTTCACTTGCTTTATTTGTGTAAATAAATGTTAGAAATACTTTTATTTCTTTATTATACCACAGTTATAAATATATGGTTATATTTCAATTCATGCATGGTTGATGTTATTCTCAAACTTATAAATGATAATTATTCTAATATATCAATAATTTATTTATTTAAGATTATAAATTTCATTTTATTATCAATTTTAAGTACAAATTATTCGGTTGTATAAATTATCCAAAACATGTAATTGTTTTATCCGACAAATTACGTTTCAAATTTCGAATGAATTATGAACAAATCGCAGTTTTAGGTTATATTACATCTCATGAATCTATTGTTTAAAATATTATATCGAAAATAATATCAGTGTGTTTATATTGGTCGATATATATAAATCAAATCTCATGACAATGTTTGAATTAACGAAGTATGTACAGTATTTAAACAAATTACAATTTAATTATCACAAAACATCTAGTTTATACAAGAGAATATTGTGTATAACATTAGGCAAATCTTTATTTGGAATAACCATTGCTTTAATTAATCGAATGTCTCTTACAAATAATTCTGGATTTAAAAGAATTTTGGATTTAAATGGAGGATAAATTAATTGAAGAAACCTTGATGTTTTATCTTTAAAATCATCGAATTTAAGTAGAAGAAGAATATTAGATCGTTTCTCTTTAAACCTTATGAACCACTACGAGAAATCTTGAGGAACCAGGTACCGGATGAATCTGACGGTTCCCACTTGATCGATTGACTTGAAAAAGAAACGTGGACCGTTAGATTAACAAGTTCGATCAGATCGTGCGAGAAAATTTATACACAGCAAAAGGAATTCGTTACCCTTTCTGCGATTGTCGTTGATCTTCGGCGAACAAGCTTGGTATTACCAGATCTGTCAACTTCAACTGATTTTTTTCGATTCCCACAGTCCTGAACTCCACGCTGATCGTCGTCTTTGAACGGTACTTTCTCCGGTAAGCTTTCATCGATTTATTTTTGAGGTTGCTCAATTTAGGGTTTTCATTTCTTTGTAGAAATCGATTGATCAGTTTGGTGTAGGGTTTACGATAGAGTTTAGATGATCAAAGAGTCTGGATCTGTCGCTGAGATCGGTAGTCAGGGTTCATAAATACCGCGGAATCTGTGATATCTATTTGACAGAAGCAGGATTCGTACTGAAATGACGATATTCTAGTTGAATCGATGTCCAATCCAGTTTAGGAACACTTCCCATGTCCAGTGGATATTCTTCTTAGGCTAATTGTAGAGCATTTTCTTTTGTTCCTTCAGATATCAATCGAGACCAAGACTTGCATTACTCTGTAAGCATATGTTGCTCTGAGATCTCTTTTATTGTAGGAACGAATTGTATGCTTTTACATGTCTTAAGCACAGTATTGTTTCATGGCTCTCTAAGGCTGATTTGAGCATCTTCCTCGTATATATTGGGATCAGTAATCACACGAAAGCCTTGTTATATCTGTGATGTGCTGTTCTTGAGTTCTATTTTATTGGAAAACATCCTCTAGTGTCTGTGGATTTACTTTGGATCCAAATTTGGTTTAAAGGTACCATTTATTGTTGCAAACTCTGAGAATTGTTTCATGATACTATTCACTTTCTTCACATCATCGATAAAGATCCGAATTTTGCAGTGTTTCTGTTAGTACATCATTTGGTATTCTTTTCGTTGTTATTAAAAAAATTTCGCTTCCACCAAAGCCCATGAAAGTCTTTTAAACACTGAATAACTACAGGTCAAAACCTGCGGAGACACAAGTTTATACTTTTGTAATGTGGCAAGTGGTTCATGTTCATTCATAAGGTTCTCATTCTATAGTGATCACTTCGACTTTTAAAATCATAAGTTCTAAGTTGTTTTTGACTTAGTGCTTTCTGTTATAATTGCCCTTTTGCTCTCTCTTGATGTATGACGAATACTTCGAAGAAATCAGATAACTTTCTTTTCTGCATTTCAGAGAATCATGGGTTTCTGGACGCTGATGGAAGGTCTATTGCTATTTGCTAACGCACTCGCAATCCTCAACGAGGACCGTTTTCTTGCTCCCAGAGGATGGACACTTGCAGAACTCCAAACCGGGAGAAGAAACTCACTCAAAGGTCAGATCATCGGTCTCATCCACGCCTGTCAATACATGAGACTGCCTCTTATGCTCATAAACATTATCGTTATCGTGGTCAAGTTGTTCTCTGGGTAAAATGAAAGAGAAGACTTTTGTCGTCCCTTTTGTGTTAAGGTTTATCTGCACATTTTTGCTTGGTGTATTCAATGAGCCAAACACAATGACCTCTCTACATTCTACGCAACACCATTTCCTTTCGTCTAACTACGAGTACAATGTAGATAATACAAGTTCTTGAACTTCAATGGAACAAGTCTAAAGCTTTGGATTGGATTAGAGGCTTTTAAAGGAATCATGACCCTGATTGATCCTTAATGAGTGCGACTCCGCCGCTTTGTACTTCTCTGGCAATTTGAATTGCATTGTCACCGTTTTCCTTCTATGGTCATCATCAGAGTCGTTGCTATTGTCTCGCTCTCTTCAAACGGCAAACGACATACTATAATCATGACCTCAGATAGGCTTAGATCTCGATTATCTATCCCATGTCTGGGATCATAATACATTTGTTTCCAAACAAGTGACTAGACAAAAATGCCTGCAATTCATTTCAGGTGAATTGAAATGAACATGAGTGCCATGGACCCAAAGGTCGTGACGAAGGATACAAATGCATCCATCTTGGGATTTGCCTTACTTCGAAGCTCCAAGAATGGAGATTGTATGTCTTAGTGGAGTTCCAATTGTATGATCCCACCATGAACTTGCCATTCTCCTTAAACATCACTGACAAATAGATCTAATAAGATATTAAATTTTCATTCTATTTGGCATCTCTTGAATTGCTCAATCGAACCTCTAATCTTTTAGAACCTATTTGGTATAATCAGTCCAAGTATACAACTTATCCTCATTGTTCAAGAACAAATTAGCAGACGTGAATTTTCTAACCTTTTCCTAGACCGAACCTTTGATGGCCACGACGACGTGATTCTTGTTCGAATCTCCATAATTGGAGACATAAAGTATCGAGTTGAGCTTCGAGCGAAGGAGACCCAATTGTTAAACCATTACTAGACATAGTAGGAAACACGAAAATATAAGATTTTTTGGATAATATTATATTTGTGGACCGATATTTGAATAGTTGTAAAATAAATGTTGACATTCCATTTAGTTCAAATTAAGTTTGATCAGGTTCAAGCATAATTAATCGCATTTTGATATTGAAACGAGTGTGAAAACTTATATATGTGTAAAAACATTTGGTAGTGTCGTTTATGTGTCATGATGAACGAAATTAAATGACACAATTGAATACTAGAAATTAATTAGTCATATGTCGGTTATGTTCTCTAATTCACGTGTATATATACTTGATATTTTTTTACGATAATAGATTCATTTTTGTTATCAAAACATAAAAAACTATAATCTCATTTTCCTGTACACTTCCTGTCGATATGAGTGAGAATTTCGACAATTACACGTTTAACTAAAATATCAATCTATTGTATTTATGTCAAATTTTGAAATAAATGTTGACAAATCTAACAATATTTTGATAAATTAAGGTTAATCATTGAGATTACTATCAAATATACCATTTTTTTATGTTTCTCTCGGTGGATACAAAAAAAATTGTAATGTTGAAATTGAACCCATAATATCATAACAATGAGTTTATTTTCTAATTAAATTGTGCAATTCATTTGAATTAGAATTTTTACGAGTTGCATTTATGTTCATCATATCATTATTTTGATGAGTATATTTACTATGTTTTAAGTTATTCGTGTTATTATGAGGTAAGATCATATTTATTACATTAAGATTATTCACTTAAAATATAATTGTTAATAATTAAATGTACTTTAATTAATGTATAAAGTTTAATTAAATTTTTCGACATTCTAATATTGAAAAATTAATTATTTTAAATACATTGAGAATGTTACAAAATATGATTAATGCAAACTTTTATAAATCCAAAGGTTTTTCATGGTTTAACAATATTATATTGTATATGCATCGATAAGTTAGTGTTTATTTTTCATATGACATAAATGTTATAGTTTAACTTTTTACATGAGATATTTGATTTGCATTTTTTATTTAATGCGTTGGGTCATCTATTACAAGTCAAAGTTAATGTCTAAAGACTAAATTTTAATGTTGTGTGGGTGTCTTGTGATGATATTAGATCTTGTGTTATCATTCAATTATGGTTTTATTGAATATGTCAAACACGAATTATATTTTGTCTTGCAGTTATGCAATCGACATTAAGTATCTCTACCAACATCAGATCAACCCATATGTTGAATAAGTCAAACTTTGCAAAATTGAAGGAGCACTTACTTATTGTGCTTGCCTTGATGGGCCACGACCTTGCGATTATGGAGATTCGTCTAGCGATTGTGGAATCAGATTCTGTTGAGGATCGTAATGATCTCGAACGTTGGACATCTCAAACCGCATAAGCATTTCGTTCCTCTTTTTATCCGGAGCTCTGTGCCTAATGAGGTGACATTGACTAAGGAATATCTCGAGGCCTTAGAAAAATGCTTTGAAAAACGACAACGTTGAAACAATCTCGCTTTTAGCGGAAATTATCTCTATGAGGTATAAAGGCAACAAGGTATAAGGAAGTACATTATGAAAATTTTGAACAATGCCTTTAAGTTAAATAAACTTAGATATGAGTTGTCGGAAGAACAAATGGACTCTTAATGAACTTATTTTCCATTGTGTGCAAGAGAAACAAAGGTTGAGAAGGGAAAAACACGTAGTGCTTTCGTGGATAACAACTAAGATACAAGATCGAGAAAGTATGGTCTGAAATCAGTTTAGACTTCATTGAAGAGTTACCAAAATCATGTGGATATGATTGTATATTGGTTGTGGTCGACATATTAAGAAAGTAGGGTCATTTTACCCCACTAAGACACCCTTTTATTGCAACCCAAATGGTTGATGTATTCATCAAAAAGATTGAAAGATTGCATGGTTTCCTAGACAATATCATATCAGACCGTGATAAGTCAATGTTCTATAAGTCAGTGTTCAAGGCTCAAGAAACCGTTTTGAATTATAGTTCAATTTATTATCCCTAAAATGATGGACATACCGAAGTCTTGAACATATGCCTTGAGACATTACACATGTATTTTGTAGGAGATAAACCCTAGAGCTAAGTATCAAGAGGTATTTGAAGAGAAGTTAGGGTTACCCCTAAGACGTATAGAGAACACTCCATTTCTCTGGTTAAAGAGGCTACACCTATGAACATCAGATAATACATGCTATCACTTTTACGACAAAATGAAGTTGAAGAGATGTTAAAGAAAGATGGAGGTTAGAGGTTCTGTGTGGACTATATAGCTCTAACAAGATTAAAATACCAGATAGATACCCTATACCAATCATTGATGAACTACTAGGTGAGCTCCAAGGGACACCGTATTTTCCGAACTTGACTTGAGGTTAGGTTACCACCAAATCAAAATCAAGGAGGAGGCCATTTTCAAGACAACCTTCAGAGCACATGAAGGCCATTATGAGTTTTTGGGATTCCTTTTGGGTTATCTAATGCACTAACCACTTTCTAGTCTGTCATGAATGAAACTCTTAGAAAGTTTTAAGGAAATTTATGTTGGTCTTCTTTTAAGATATCTTGGCATATAGTCAGGATATGGAGGAACATATATAACACTTGACAGAAATATTGAGAACCCAAGATAAAATTAGTTATATTCTAACCTCAAGAAGTTCAAGTTTAGACAAAAGAAAATTTCTTATATGTGACATGTTATCGGTCAGATCCAAGAAAATTAGAAGCCATGGAAGGTGGTCTGTATATAAAAGTTTTACTGAATTAAAAGGTTTTTTTGGGTTTGATAGGTTCCTATAGGAAGTTTTTCAGAACTATGGGAAGATTGCAAGGTCTTTCATATATTTACTAAAGAAAGATGGGTTCAAGTGGATTGAGCAATCTACAAAGGCCTTTGAAGCTTTGAAGAGAGCTATGACAATTGTATTTGTATTAACACTACTAGACTTTGAGCAAACCTTTGTTTTAGAAATTGGATTGGAACAGTCCTATCTCAAAAACAAAAGGCCATTGGTATATCTTAGTCAAGGATTTTTCTATAAAGGGGAAAGCTAAATTTGTGTATGAGAAGGAATTAATAGCCTTAGTCATGGACATTAAAAAATGAAGGCAGAACATCACAAGAGAAGGTTGGTGATAAAAACTAATAAAAAATCTTTAAATACTTGTTGGAACAGAGATTTGTGACCCCTGAATAGCAGAAGTGAGCTACAAAGCTTTTTTGGCTTAGATTATTAGATCCAATATACTATAGGAATTGAGAATAAAGGTTGATATGATGCAGAGGAGCACGCGACCTGCGCGATCCAATTTTCTCACCTTCGTGGATACCAACTAAAGATGCAAGATAGAGAAAGTGTGGTCTGAAATCAGTTTAGACTTCATTGAAGAATTGCCAAAGATCATATATGTTATATTACACTAGAATTACAGTAGTTTTTATTTTGTTAAAGGAGATTACGAATTCTTATGAATGAATATATATAGTTACGAGGTATTAACTTATCAATGAGGATATGTAGAAGATAGAGATTTTATATTGTCCCAAAATATATATGAACCCAATTTAATATTAACTAAAAACTTATGTCTACTTTAGTCGAATTAGCATATTCATATACATATTAATTTATAAATTTTTGTGGGATGAATCGATATTATTTTACTTAGATTCATTTTAACATTCTAAATCACAACGCATATTTTCATATGAGTAATCCCGAGATCAGTGCAATATTAAGCCCTTTTGTATTTGAGATGTCTATTATTTACTGTCATATCTTTTTCACTCGAAAAAGAGCCAAACATCTCTTAATAAGGTGGCGACAATCATCAAGTCGTGAGTTTATTCGTGGTTACCCATCTTTGTTCACTCTTCTAAGGTACCTAAAACTTCCTCACACATGAATAAAATAAGAAACGATGAAAAAGGAAATCGTTCAATAAAAATTAAAAAATGAAAATAAAAGGGGCTGAGACTAAAAAAGAAAGGATCTGTGGAGGATTGTCAAATATAGGGGGAATAATTTTTTGACGAATTTTGATATGTCCCTAAATTTCAGACGAAATTTGGGTTTATCCCTAATTTGCATATGGATTTTGTTTCGTTTCGAAATTTAATGGATTTTTGGTTCGTCCCTAATTTACGAGTAAAATTTTTATTTGTACTTTTTTTGTTTGTTTGAAAATTAGGGATTGAGATAAAATATGTCAAAAAATAAGAACAAAATTTTGGTATGTCCTTAATTTCCGGACAAAATTTTGGTTTGTCCATATTTTTAGATGAATTTTTTTTATCCATCTCTAATTTGGAATTTACGGAACAGGAAAGAAATGAGAAAATAAATTAATATATTCTCGAAGGAGGAGAAGGAGGAAGAGGAGGAGGTGAACTGAGGAAGAGAATGTTTTGGAGAGAATAAAATGAGAAGCAAAGATAGTTAAGTGTGAACTTGATGCACAATATGATTAAACCAAGTAGATATGTTTTAAGCTAAACTTTTGTGTGTATAAATTTGGTATGTTATGAATAATTAAATTCAATTTTAAGTATATTTTTTTTATTTAAAGCATAGTTTGAATGCATTTGGTTACTGTTAGTAGCATGCATTGAATGTTCTATGCATTCGTTCAAATGGAGACATTGAATCAATCTTTGATTACATTACAAAATAAAACTAATTAACCATATTGAGAGATAGGTTTAGAAAGATTAGTAGTCATGATGTCGATCATTCATGCACTCAGCCTTTAGCTCAACTCATAGAGATATGAGTGATTTAGATGCTTGAACAGTATTAGGAAAATACGGATTCCGAACGACCAAATCTATACAAAAATGTGTTTTCAGACGGTTTCCGGATGACAGACATTTATCCGGAAATGAACGTCCGTAAACCCGCAAACCGTTCATAATTCCGGACTAGAGACTAAGTTCGTAAACCGTTCGTAAATCTGGATTACGAACGGTTTACCTGTCGGAAAATCTTAAATTTTTTTTTGTGGTTAAAACATTTTCAGGCGGCTGGCTTATCCGTTGGTGACCCGTCTAGAAAAATTGCGAATAGTCGTGACCTATCCATAAATTTGTGGACGACCATTAGGTCTGTCCGAAATTATTTTTACAACAAAAACAAAATTAAAATAAAAAAAATAAAATTTTTAAAAATTAAAACTTATAATTAATAATACTGCATATTAGATTTTTTTAAAAGTTATAAACTATACACAATTGTTATTACAAATTTTACAAACTCGTCGGCGGTTGTGAATTATCATCATCGGTTTCGTCATTGCATGTATCTCAATAAATCGAAAGGCATTTTTGCCTTTAGCATACTCTTTTAAGGTTGATTTTCTAGTCGACTTAAGAGATGAAATTCTCCTATTTCTCCCCCATGTTTCGCACTCATCATATTCCCCTGATGTTTTGACCCTAATCCTATTTCCCTCTTAACTTTTATAATTCTATCTATAACCCCTTTCGGTTTAAACTCCGTTAAATCTTTTAATTTTGACCCGGTTTAGGATCAATTTTGACTATAATTTGGGTCCAAATTTGATCCAATTTAGACTCAATTTTGAACTGGTTTCAACACAATTTTGACCATAATTTGGGTTCAAGTTTTATTTTCACCCAATTCCAATCTGAATCAATATGAGATTCAACAAAATTAAACCTAAATTTAAACAAAAACCGATTCTTATCGATTTGTACGATTTTTAACCTGAAATTAGTATAATTTTGACTCGATTTGTATACAATTTGGCCCAATTTTGATTTTTATCCAATTAAAACCCGAACAATATGAAATTAACCAAAATTAAACCGAAGTTTAAACAAAAACTGGTTCTTACCGGTTTGTTCGATTTTTAACACAAAACTAGTATAATTTTGACTCAAATTAGGTACAATTTGAACCAATTTTGATTTTCATCCAATTAAAACCCGCACTAATATAAAATTTAACAAAATTAAATTGGAATTTAAACAAAAACCGAATTTTATCAGTTTGTTCAAATTTTAATTCAAAATTAGTATACTTTTTGACTCGAATTGGGTACAATTTGATCCAATTTTGATTTTTCAATTAAAACCCGAATCAATATGAAATTCAACAAAATTTAAACAAGATATTGATCCAAAATTATACCGAAAAGTTATGGACAAAATTTTTAAATATATAGGAGAAATAAGATATTGATCCAAACATGGAAAAAATAAGTTAAATGCAAAATATATAAAAAAGAAATAGACAAAATAGGAAAAAAATACGGGGAAATAGAAGTTTTACTCTAAAAAAATTAAAAAATCTGAAACGAAGCATCTTGTCAAATGTGAAGACCTCGTAGATAAATAAGGTTTGACCGTAATATTTGGAAAACAATATTTTACAAATTTACCCCTTACATTACCGCCAAAAACTGGTGCGACATTTCGCGGCAAATTAAAAATGTTTTCAAAGGTTTTAAAAATCTCCCGCTCCTTCTCACCTTTTACTTCCCTCCTCTTCCTTCTTCTTCTTGTTCTTCAGATAGACTGAACTGATCAAATTCTTAGGGTTTGCGATCGCAGCGACAATGGGGAAGCCGAGCAGATCCAAGAAATCGGAGAATTTCGACAAGGGGAAAGTCAGTCCGATGCAGGTAGCTGTCATCGTCGATCGTTACCTTTCCGAGAATCGCTTCACCCAAACCCGATCCGTATTCAGATCTGAAGCTTCTTCTCTCATGTCCAAATCTCCAGCTCGCGAAGTATGCGAATCAATGTTCATCTCCGATTTTATGAGTTGTGCGATTTATCTGTAGTTTGCTAATTTTGGGTCTTCGTTTGATTCGCAGGTTCCAAAGAGTTTGATGACTCTGGATGATATAATTAACGAATACGTATGCCTAAAAGAGCAGAAGGTCATGGTGGACCAGGAGAGAGTGAGATTGGAGCAAGAGAAAACCAGGGTTCATAATCTATTACAGGGAATGCAGGATGTGATGACCGCTTACAACGCTAGTGCGGTCTCTCCTCCCCCGTTACCGGCGGCCGCTCCTTCTCCGGATATCCCGCTTGTAACTCCGGCGGTTTCACAAACGACCGTCTTGACTCCTCAGCAGAACAACTTCCGTGGTTCTCCTTCAGGTATACTGATAATTTCTATCATCATATCGTTTTTACATTTGACTAGGCTATGATTAGAATGGATAGGAGCTGGAATTCGTGCCTCTCAAGCTGTTGGTCTTGATTTTTTTTTTGTTTAAATGTTAATTATGAACTAAAGAAGAATCACTTCACTACACCATAAAGCCATCACTAAAGACAGAACCATCACTAAATGTAAAAAAAATCAGGATCCTATGAACCCACGAACACAAAATACAAGACAAGCAACAAAAATATCCTCACTCACACAGTTAAGTATCAAGAACTACACCACCAAAATAGAATGTTGATCTTGATTGTTTATTTCTCCGATGTAGAAGTTGAATCACTTTTAGCTGTTGACTGAAATAAGGCGATATATTTGAGCTGTGGATCATACAGAAAATTCATAGTAGAACTAATCACGTGTTGTTGTTTTTAGGCTATGCGCCAAACGTCATGCCAATGTCATTGCCAGGTAACAAGAGAATAGAGTGTGGGAATTTCTCTACACCTTCAACCAGTCAATCTATAACGAGAAAGCGAAAGGGTCCTGAAGTTTCTGCTGCAGCTCCTCCTGTTTCCAGGAAAACAAAGAACAAGACATCAATTGAGAAATCTTCTACAGATGGTACGTGTTCATATTTTTCCCGCAATTGATTCATTTATGCCTTTGATGTTGGGTTGCTACATCGGGTGTGAAATCGTGTTTTACAACCCAATTATTAGATCTAGTCAAATTCGGAATAGTTTTCGGAGTTTCAACGAACAACATAATTAGAAACAATTTCGATAATACTTGTTACGTTGAAACTTATGCTAATCGGATACTAGATTTGATAGTGCAAGTGCTCTACTCGTATCCACGCCAAGATCAGATTCTGCAATCAACAGTTAGTGCGGATTTTACGATGAACGAAATGGTTTTTCCTTCTTCGTTTTCTCTAATAGGTTTTAGAGTTTCAATTTTGCGTTAATGAAAACTGTTTTTTTGGTCACTCATATATTATTGAATTTTTCAATAATTATGATTTTACCCATCAATTATTTAATATTCCATTTGAATCTCTGAACTTATCTCACGTCTTCTTTTGTAGGTCTTGGGATGGATAAATTCCCATTACCTGAAACATCTCAAGCTCCATCTAACATACAAGCATTGGCCAATAACAGCCGTGCAGCTACCGAGTTTTCAGGCCATGGATCCACTGTGGCCAAGTGTTTATTCAATACCTCTGTTATATCACCTCCTACCACTTCCGCTTGCCCTAAAACACCGCAAAAACAAACATCTCCTCAAGATATTACTCCTAGCAATTGCACTGTTGTCACCAAGGAAAGAATCACTCTTAGCCCTCTTAAACAAATTACTTCCTATTCAGTTGAAAGGACCCATGCCATTTTATCATCACCTGCTAAGTCTAACAAGAGGGACCATGTGAAAGGAAGACTTAACTTTGACGACTCTGACAAGGCAATGTGTTCAGACACTCCAATCATTACAGATGGAGAAAACTTTTCTACTTCCCCATCTGGCTCTGAACAAGAAACTGATTTCTTTGACATGGATTTTCCTAACTTAGATCTCTTAGGAGAAAACTTTTCATTCAACGAGCTGCTAAGTGATTTCGATCTTACTTATCAAGAAGCCATTGAGCCTTGCCTGCCACAGCCCTCAATCGTCCCCAAAGAAACTGTTTCAGGGTATTGCATTGCACTTTGTCTCTATAAGATGACTTTCAGAAAAAAAAAATCAATTTTTTTTTTCCTCATGATATGCTAAATTCAATCACAGGTCTTCTCCTGAATCTGCAAAGAGGAATATAGACCCTGACCCTTTTGTGTCAGAGTACACTTCCACTGTGACTGAAATGATTCAAGGGAAGGATGTAAACACACAAGGTCAGTAACGTTCGACTTTCAAATGGTGATGAAGATTTGTTGGTAGCTTCATTCAACTCACTTAAAAAGTCTCTCATTTTTTCAGGGTCTGATTCTTTGACTGCTGTAAAGTCAGTAACCAGATGCATTCGAATCTTAAGTCCTGGTAATTTCACCTTTCTTTATACAAAAAAGTTGGGACATATTTCTTTACCCATCTTTTGCCTAATTCAGCCCTACTTTGTCTTTGTAGCAAAGAACTCTAGGCAGAGAAAAGATTGAGTTCATGAACAGATTCAGATCCTCCAGTAACTCTATACTTATCCCTAAATGCATGTAATTTCTACACATTATTTCTTTGTTGGGGCATATAATTTGACGGCTCAACTCTCTCCATGGCTATTAACAATTAACTTCCTTAGGATAAAACAGAATAGAGTTTATTCTTTACATCTCATGTAACAAATTGCCTTACAGAGAGCTTAAATTCAAGCCAAGTACTTCTCTAGCTTCTCCACTTCTTCCTCACTTCCGATGTAAAGCGGAACCCTCTGATGTATCTGTCATGTTCAAAACATAAACAAATATTGAATCATCATCTTAAAAAAGTGCATGTTTTTGGTCGTATTATCGTTTGAAAATTGAAATTGGAATCACCTCAGTGGGTTGGATATCAAGTATCCTGTGGTGACCATCCGACCCTTTTCCTCCGGCTTGTTCCACGATGAAGCTCATGGGTGCACACTCATATAAGAGTCTTAGCTTCCCGTTTTTGCTCTTCTTGTCGCGAGGGTAACCGTATATCCCACCGTACAATAATGTCCGGTGAAAGTCTCCGACCAAGCTTCCAATGTACCTAGCCGAGTAAGGTTTCCCACTGGGACCAGGGTCCTTGAGATCATCAATGTACTTCTTCAGCTTGTCATCCCACAACTGATAGTTCCCTTCATTGAACGCATAGATCTTTCCGGCTTTTGGGATCTGGATGTTCTCTTGTGTGAGTACGAATTCTCCATACATTGGGTCCAACGTGAATGAGAAAACGCCTTGTCCTATCGTTATAACAAATATCACTGAGCTTGAGTACATACAGTATCCGGCCGCTAGCAAGTTGTTCCCCGGTTGGCATACGTTTACTACACACCTTTGCTCTACAGAATCAAGCTGCCATACAATGAAAGAAATAAACTTAGATTATATAAATGCAAAAGCCCATACATACATTGTGTTATGATAAGTTGTCACACATGGACTAAAACATGAAATTTGGACTCATATATACATTGTGTTATGATAAGTTATCTATATCGGTTAGGACATGAACTTTGGACTCATATATATGGTATTTGACAACTCTAAACTCTTGAGCTAGCTTTTGGTATTAGTTAGACCCAACCCATATTTGATATAATATCAGAGTCTGATTCATCCCGATTTGAATATACCGATATTGGACCCTCGAATGCAATGTTCCCGCTCTAGACCCGAGACTGATGATGAGTGTTATGATAAGTTATCCTACGTCGGTTTAGGATATGAACATGTTGTGGTTATGAATAAATGATTTGTTTTGTTAAATGTTGTGGTTATGAATAACAAGATAGAGGGATGTATAATCACGGGGGAGTTGCCGTCATCCATGTCGGCAAGGCACTCGTCGTTGGGGCTATAGATGCCGAAGATGGAGCCGGTGGAGACAGCTGCATCTATGTTAGAAGAGCCGTCGAGAGGATCGAAGACGACGATGTAGTTGCCGGAGTAACTTTCTTCCACGGCCACCGGAACATCCTCTTCCTCCGACGCTATTATCCCTGTTCTTCCACTTGACTTCAGGCAGTTGGAGAACACCTACACAAACAAAACCATCTTCATTTAACACTGATTTTTGTTTCTATATATATGTATTCATCTATGTAGATGTATTTGATTCCGCCATAATTTTGGTAATCTGACCTCGTTGGATACGACGTCGAGCTTCTTCTGATCCTCGCCCTGAATGTTGACGGCGCCTTGAACACCGGTGAGATTTGAGATTCCTGCACGCTGAACCAGCGATGCGATCTGCTTACACGCCATGGATATGCTCGAAATAACGATCACGAGCTCTGTGTCTATCGTCCCCTTCTGCTCCTGCCTCAGCAACCAGCTCGTCAGTGTCTGCACCTCATATCCTCCACTCTTCTTCCCCGTAGCCACCGTATCTGAAGTCTCCGCAGCCACCGCCATACACCTCGCTCCTACCGTCGCCGCGTGAACCCTTCCTCGTTTTCCGCCGGAGAACAGAGATCGCGGAAACTGTAAGGCGCACGCATGAGACATGGCAACATGGCGGGAGCTGGAGAGCAGAAGGTGATGTGAGGTCGTTGCCGTAGTGGCTGCCATTTTGAATTCCGAGCTCTGTCTATGGCGGTTTTGGAGGAGGGAGATGAAAGGGAATGTGAGGTGGGTGAAGGAATTCGATTACTGTTATGCGATTTAAAGCATGAGTACACTTATCTTCAAACAAAGGAATGGATTTCCAAATCAAAATCTTGACCGTTGGTTTTCAAAAGTGAATCATTCATGGGGCTTACGATTCTAATGACAGCCCGTTATCTTTAAAAAAAGCCCCTCCCCTTGAGCTTATTTTAAATTGGACCTGACATAAAAAAACAATATTTATTAAATTATAAGACAAAAACATTTTAATGTAACCGTATTAATCATATTAAAAATTTATAATAATTAGAGAAATGGTAAAAAGATATAAATATGTTAAATATATGGTTGAACCTAATTAATCCCAAAAGTTAATTTAAGAGTTTAGGATTGTCTAATACTATATATATGAGTCTAAAATTTACGTCATAACCAAATTCGAATCCCGGAATATAAACATTGCAATCGATAATCCAATATCGGTATATTCAAATCGAAACGAATCTTACTCTAATACCATACCAAAATGTTCAAAAGTTATGTAGGGTTTTCATTGATGTTCATTGTTTAATAAAAAATAGGGAACTATTAAATAATAATATCAACTAATTAGAGAAAATGGTAAAAATATTATACCAACTAATTTATTTACTAATAAAAATCAAATTTTAAATAATTTTATTAAAAGCACGAACCTCTTAAAAATTAGTCCACATAATTATACGTGAGCAAATACCAATTTTTTTTAAATTATGTTTTCCAACAAATATAACATACATTTTACGTTTCGTTAAACAAAAAATAATATTTAATGTAGGTTTTAGCAAATATTTTTAAATTTTGTGAACTATTTCTCTATTTGCCTAATAATGACGTCAAATTTCTTGATATGGTGAAAATTCGGTGACCTTTTTGGCCAATTATATATGGTTGTTTGTAAAAAGAATCTCACCATTTATCTTTTTTTTTTGAAAATTCTATATATAGAGAAATTTCTCTTATTTATATATATATATATATATACGCATTACTTTCAGATTTCTTTTCTTTTTTATTACCAAAAAATGGTAAAAATTTTACCTAACTTTTAAGGACATTTTAATATTTCCCTTATTATGGATTTTATATATCTGGTGTATTTACTTACTATGATTTTTTAAATTTCATCGTCACCCCAATCAATATTATATGATTCATTCTCTATTAGGCATAAAATTAATATATATAACTGTATAGGCATATACATATATATATATGTGCCCTTCAATCTTCCATTTGCTGTAGACTCTCTATAGACACCTCATTTTCTTCGTTCTTAATCGTTTGCAAAGGAGATCGCAATGGCTTTTTCTTCATTCAAATCGACGGTCTTTCTCATGCTCTCATCTCTTCTTCTTCACGCAGCTTTAGGTACCATTACATACAAATATATTAATATATGCATACATTCATATATATATATATATATAGAAATAAATAAATATACATTTTTATATATATTTTAATACAGATAGACACAACCTAAATATTCTACATGTTATGCGACCGTGGACCTAAATAAATAAATAAAATTTAAGGTTTTAATTCAATTTTTATTCTATTTTCTATGTTTCAAGCCTCTTTTTATTTATATTTTTATATACTTATGTTAATTATTTTTTAAACACGTAGTTAGAATATCAAATAAATTGTCGAACTATAGTAATATAAAGAATCAATGATAAAGAAATTGTTTTTTATTATCTTTAAATACACTGTATTTAATAGGTTTTATTTTATATTTTAATTATTTTGTATTTAGTTATATATAATTCTATTGATCTCTACACTATTTCTCTAAAAATATTAGGATCTTTGACAATATATATAAAATATATTTGATGTTTTTTTTTTCTTTTTCTTTTTGTAATGAAGGTGATATCATATGCGAAAATCTGCCGATAAACTCGTGTTCGTTTTCAATATCGGCGTTGGGGAAAAGATGTACGTTAGAGACTGACAATGTCACCGGAAAATTCATATGTCGGTCGTCGGAGATCGACGTGGAAGGTACCGTTAACCATATGGAGACCGACGATTGCATCGCGGCTTGTGGGGTTAACCGGAAAACAGTCGGAATCTCATCGGACACTTTGCTCGAGAAAGGTTTTGCGGCCAAGCTTTGCTCATCGGCTTGTTATGATTATTGCCCTAACATCGTTGATCTTTATTTCAACCTTGCTGCCGGAGAAGGTATAATCTTAAATCATACTTTTTATGTTAGTAAATATCAAGAGTTTATATAATGTTAAAATTTATATATTATTATATTGTATTTTGATAGAAATTTATATGGTATTGCCATTGTTTTAAAAGAAATTAAAATGAATATGATAGATTTTGAGATAATCGTAAAAAAAAAATTAGTCGTAAATTTTTGTTGTTTGAGAAATGAGTGTTACGTTAAAATGGATTTATGTAAATGGATCTGAATATATATATATACACACACATATATATTAATTGAAAACATATGCAGGTGCATATTTACCTGACCTCTGTGAAGCTCATCGGGCAAATCCCCACCGTTCGATGTTAGAGATCCTCAGCTCCGGCGCCACTCCGGCTTTTGCTCCGGCTCCAGTGTGAAGTGATCGAGCCATTTGCATGAATTTTATTGTTATTTATATTACATATATATTATATATATTAAAATCTTATTATGAATGTTTGCTTATATGAAATGATTACATTCACTATTATATCGTAGAGAGACAACCAAGATGAATTTGAGGTATGTCTCGACACTTCTTTGTTCACAAATAATAACAGCTTAATTTGGGATTTCAGTTTTTTTCGATTCGTACATTCCATAATCTACAATCCAAAACCGACTCAACTAAAGAAGATACCCCGTGCCATAAAATTAAAATAGATCCTCTCAAAAATCATAACTTATAACTCGTCATGAATTATCCAACACGGAAACCTCTCGAATTCCAACTAATCAAGGGGAAAAAAGACCCTTACAAACAAAGGAAGAGCATGTTACTATGCTAGTGTCTACTAAAACTACAAGGCAACTCAAAGAAAACGGTAGCCATCTCAAGATTGAACTAAAGATTGCATTTCTGCAGCAATAAAGATTAAACTAAAAAGACGAGACGGTTAGGTTTCGATCCATTCATGGTCCCCAATCTAGGGTTTTAAATCACTTCACTACGACAATAACTGATCCCCAACCTAAATCATTGATAGGCGGAGAAGGAAAAACGATTTCCATGCTATAAATCAAGGGAAACAACCCAAATAAGCACACGCAAGAAATGAAATCATATAATAAGTGACGTCTCGATTTGAAACATGGAACAAAAAAGAGAATGGAAACAAAAACGATTCGCCATTTCTAGTCTTTATTTTTCTATTTCTACAGATATCATATCACAAACTAACCACAAGGATCAAACAAAAAAGTTGATCCATCCGATTACACAACAAAATAAAAAAGAAAGACGACGAGAGACCAAAAACATATACCAACGAAACTGAAGATCTCAATTGGTTGAAGCTCAAAAATCGAGAAGAAACAAAAACCGCTTGAATCCTCAAGCAAAAACCTTTGGAAGAAAGAGGAAAAAGAAAATTTCTAGATTACTAGAATGGGTTTTTTAGAAACCGTGGGAAGAGTTTCTGTATTTTTTGAGGTTAGGGTTTCTGAGAACCATGAGAAGAGTTTCTATTTTTTTGGGGTAACTATTATTTTTTTTAATAATGGGCCCTCAATGAGCTTAGGGTCCTGTTCCACAGCTCCCCTCGAACATGGGCTTAACTGCCCCTGCTACCGTCGATCATTATTTTTTATTTTTTTAATTTTATTTTAGCACCATTTATAACCACCTATGGCTATACCGACCATGGTCTTTATATATATATATATATATATATATATATATATTCACGGATCATTCAAAAATTTAGTCATATTTGAAAATACGTTTGAATGTTTAATTTTTATTATTTGTTATATATACTATTTCTTAAGCTTTTATAAACAAATTCAATCGGATATCGATCAGAGACAAACCCTTAAAAATATTTAAGACATCATCGTATGAAATTATAATTGCACGAAGGATATTATTAAATCTGGTTTGGTTAGACGAATCACCTCGACAGAAATCCAATGCACTTGTCAGTTTTTAGTAATGGATGATGAAAAAGAACAATGAAACCGTATATTTCTCTCATATTATAGGTTGTATATGGTGGAATGTCATAAGAATGTCTTTGCTAGTAGTCAAAATTTCTTGTTGTGAGGAAGAGATTGAAACCAATAGAGCATGTAATTTCATAATCATCTCGAGGTTAGTCCACAAGAACACCGCCACCATAAGGAGCTTGAGAACTCACAAGTGAAACATAGATCGTCTCGAGATTCAGCGTTTTCTCGTAAAAGTAGGCATATATGGGTCAGGGGTCACCCGAAAATAAGTAACTAAAATCTCATCAATGGTCTATCTTAAACAATAAACATAGTGAATCCGTATCTAGAGGAGATACGACTCAAGGGTACTACGGAACGAGGGTCGAGCAGAACTGTTTCCTAGTGGTAATCATGTAGGGTTGTGGTACATGCAATGGAAACATATTTTAAAAACTCAACTTGAGATTTAGTGTTTTTTATGGATTTTTATTTCTTTCTGTAAATAAGTTGCACATAAAACGAATCTACATACGTTGAATAAAAATTTCGGACGTATTATGAAAACTTCAATGATGGAAAGCCTTTACGAATATCCACACCCAAATTGTGATTTGCAGTCAACACTTTAACAACGTTCAGATACTTAGTGCTAATAGTTCTCTTTTTCTCTCCAAGTTTATAATTATAGTGTTACTGAATCCAATTAAGTAAATTCCATTTTTATAATGACTTGGAAATATGAAACGTATATTATGATTAATTACCATAATATCGTGTCATTATTTACACTAATTCCTTCCATATTAAATCTTTAGAATTAATTTAATAATTACTAGGTCGCGCGGGAAGATATAAAATTGTAATTTTAGAATGTATATAAATGTTATGACGAAGTGGTAGTATATGACGAAGTATTGAATAAAACGCATCACAATATATAAAGATTGAACAACTTTATTTGCACACAGTTTGAGCTGTGAACCTTATTATTATAATAAAGAGAACATAAAACTTTTCGTAAGCAAAATTTCTTATAAAGAAAAACACATTAATCAGAGTTTGGGAGCTTCATGTTTCCGACATGAGTTTCAGGTTCTATACATCCTTATCTAAATAGCACTTAAAGCCGTATAAATATATATATATTGAAATTAAAATGTTAAACAATAAAATAATTATATAAATCACCGCGCGTACTAATAATAATACATGAACCACTATTAAGAAACTTCTTTATTTTTAAAGATTTCTTTTATTGGGTTTACCTTCCTAATATTTGGTTTGAAATTTAGACTAATTTATCGAAATATAGATTTAATATCAGGACATCTAATATCTTGGTGTGTATATGTTAGATGAATACATTTACGGTAAAGGGAGATGATCTAGAAAATATTTTTCTTGTCCTCTGACAGAAGTTATCAATATGTTACGTAATACAAAATCAAATATCTAAAAAATTTCAAGATATAATGAATATATAAAAACTTAACTTCTCGTTTCATGCAAGATTACAACTCTACAATCTTAATTAATAAATATAATTTGTGGCTCTTGCGTGTCTGATTTTCAGATGACAACGGTGATAGTTCTAATTCGAAATAATTTGTTTAACAAAAATAGGAAATATACTCTTTATGCAGACTTATATAGTTCCCTAATTTATCAAATATCTTGTCCAACTTGATCTAATTTCCTTGTTTGTCAAATAGTAAATACCAATAGCAAGAACATAACAAGCAATTATTAATAACCTTGTAACTAAATTAATATAAATTGTTTTATAATATAGTTTGTGGAAGAAAATTATAGACAATGCCAAACACTAATTCAAAATAAACTAAGAACACATTGACATGGCTATGGAAGAAACTAAATCAATGGAAAGCTTAAACCTCTACCTAAAAGCTAAGAGTTTCAAAACACACACAAGAGAGAGAGGGGTCACCAAGAAACAAACAACATTGCTTCGATCGACCATTATCAAGAACATCACATTGCTTTGTGTCTATTTGCTCTCATTTGATGCCAGCTAACTGCAAAGAGCCCTCTCTCATTAACTTGAGGCTCAAACTGTTGAATCTTTCTCGAGAATATTGTCGTGATGCTTTCCTCCAGTCTGTACCAGCTTTCATCATCGCTGCAAACTCTTTGTAGCTTATCCGCCCGTCCTGATAACGGAAAAAGTGGGACCATCGTTCAGAATGACATAGATCCGACATACCCTTTTGGATACAATATGAGAGATCCATACGTACAAGTGACACAATAAAATAAGCATTCAAGGGTTCAAAACTCTCCTAATATTAAAGTCGAAGATTCAAGCACGGAAAACCCTTTATTCCTTTCAGGAAACCAATGAAAAAATGAGTCATTAGTCCCGTTATTACTTCCCCATAGGCTTGCAGTAAGAAGTAGGGTTAACATGCATCATTGGTTGGGTCAAGTTCCGAGTTTTGAGAATCTTATTCTTAGGGTTCTAACCTTGTCAGTATCCACATCTTGCATAATGGCACTGATAACTTCCTCACTATTAGCATCCACCTCATCATTTAAGGCCTCGCGAAGCTCTTCGATCTCAATATAATCGCTCCGGTTCTGATCGAAAAAGTTAAAAGCTTTATGCAAGTGCTCGTCATTGGCCATCTTCTTGAGGTGTACATAGACAGCTACAAACTCAGCATAGTTCAATGTCTCGTCCCCATCTACATCAGACTGCACAATTTCAAGAACAATTAAACAGTTTCAACACATTTGATGTTTTAAAACCCTGAAGGAAAACTTTGGAATTAAAAGAAAAATAATCCTCACAGCTTCCATCAGTGAGACATTTGGAGCTTTCTTTGCGTTTAATATCCATGGATGTTCTGAAATACACCAGTTACAGTGCATTGGTCTAACGGAAAAAAAATTCAAAGTAACCCACCAGAAAGGCTTATGTTAAACGGAAACGTACCGAGTACTTCAGAAGCAGAAAACCGCTTCTTTGGGTCAGGGTCAAGCATCTTCCTCACAAGATCTTTGCCAATGTCTGAAACTCTTGGGCATGGATCCCTCTTAAAGTCAATAACTGATCTAATGATCGCCTGAGCCACCCCTTGCTCAGTCTCTTCAGCTAAAATTAACAAAATGTTAGGAGAAGAAGTTCAAAGCAAGTAATACAACCCAATCGCGACATCCTCCCGACTGTCAATGTCTCATTTTTATTCGCAAAGAGAAAGTTCTCCGGTTTAAGATCCAGATGCATAACACCGTGCTTATGACACATTTGCAATACAATTGCATTTGGGCAGGGAAGAAGATATCAAAAGAACAACTGTAAGTATGATAAGTGTAAAGACAAACCAAACCATAAAGACAAAAAGAGCAACTTTGGGGCAGAAAAAGCATCAAGAAGGTGTAACGTATCGACAATTCTAGAACATGAAACGACCAATATCCTACACCTCTCTCCACCGAAAGATTCGCTAGGGCATGACAGACACAAATCAGATCAATCAATCCTAAGTTAGCATAACTACTCATAATTCGATTTTTGGAGGAAGAAATGCGTCGACTGACTTACAACAGAGCTAGTAGACGCCTCGCCCTCCGGTGCATGACCTGCACAACCATACCTAGATAGCTTCGCACTGAAATCTTTATCCACTTGGATATTGGCCGTTGAAAATTCATTGTACATTGCCTGTTCATCCAAAGACGAAATGAAATGGCTCAGTTGCTAATTCTTGGCAAGGAAAGGTTACAACTTGTGTCTTTTACCTAGAATGGCCCTTCTTCATGCAAGAATGTTAGACCCTGCGCAACACACAGAGTAATCTTCATTCGGGTGTTCCAATCCAGCGGAGGCCCATCTGATCTCCCATACAACAATTGGTCCAAGCTCCCATGAGCCAGCCTCTCATACACTAACATTCTTAGCTCAGATCCCTCTCCGACATGATATCCAAGCAATCTACACAGATTCGGATGCTGCAGGGATGCTAAGGTGTTCACTTCGTTTATGAACTCTCTGATACTCTGTGAATCATCGACAACAACCATAAGAGAACAAACAAACTCCTCGAATTCTGCATTTGAACATTCAGAGTTACCTGATTGGATGGATGAAATAACATTGAGAGTTACCTGGTTGGATGGATGAAAATGTACAACCGTTGTCTCGACCTTCTTGGAATTCCTCATTAAGGCAGCCCAGCCAGCCCGCCTCTTTAGTTATAATGATCAAGAGCACACACTGGACCTGACCCACTGATCACAACAACCGAAGTACAACCACTGGTGCTGCTAGAGTGAATTGGTTTCACCCATGTTCTGAAACTTGGAGGAGCTGATTGAAGCGATCGAGTGGGCAGATCAGGTAGCGCGGTAGATTTATGTTCCTCATGATCAGAGCGCTTGGGGTGAAGAAGCGGGTCACCAACGCGTTTCTTCTTGCTTTTAAGACCAGGGAAACACCCTATTATTATTACTATCCTCAGCTCTCAAAAACTAATTCAATTCCCCAACGATGAAGAGGATAGCAGATATGTACATACACTGAGCCGATAGACGTTAAGGAATCTGACAACTCAGTCTTCGCAAGCTAATCTGAAAAAACAAACAAGACATTTAAGTAAATTCCTCGATCTGAATATAATGAACACATACAAAATCCCTGGTTCCTATGGAGATTGTGTTTGATGAATGAATTCAATCACTCTGGTTTATTACCGACAACATAGAATGCGATCGAAACCTAAGCAAAAGCAAACAGAAGGAAACTGCGCATAAACCCCAACATAATATTGATAGAATTGACGGTGAGTACTAAAAGGGTGAATACCAATGCAAAAGATACTTATGGTGACGAACAACGCTTCCCAATCACCGGCAAGTTTGGAGAGCTCGGCCATCCCAAGGGCTAAACCACCGACTGATTGTGTCCCAAGCCCTCGATTAAACCCTTTGCTTAGAGCCGCCCCTGCATCACAACCATTGTGATATACAAGTAAAGCCAACAAACATAATGATATAGAAAAGTACATTATCATCTTCATATAACTTCTGAAATGGGATTTTCCCTTTTTTCTAACTATTTGAAATTCAAGCAGAAATCAGGATAAAATCTAGCAGGCAAGAGATGCAATCCAATTACGATTTTCAACCCAGAATCGATTAAACTGAAAACAATAGAAACAAAAATCCAAGGAATAATCAAAGGAGTTTGGAATCATCCGAATCGAATTGTTCAAACCTTGGAATCCTTGCACATGTTTCGGACGCACAAGCTATGACATTGAGTTTCCCACACCAAGCAACAACGCTGGAAATACAAAGCAAAGTTCAAATTGATGATTTCTGCGGAAATCGTAAAATAGATGATTAAGAAACCTAAGAAGTGGACCTGAAGTTACGACATCATCTTGTGAAGCAAGTTGGAATTGGGCTGCTTGAGCCTGACACAACACGGTGGCCGGACTCACGAAGTCAACATCCATGGGTTGACACAACACGAGGCGAACGCAGAGACACGGCGAAGACGGCGAGGTAGAAATATGAGAGAAGCGACGGCCAGGAATCGAGGATGATAAGGCCGGCACACATCGTCTGCACTACCCGCCGTCCGCCGGTCACCCGTTTCCATTTCAGTGTCTTGGACATCGAAGAGCCCTTGATCTTCCCTGCGATTTCTCGGTGATAAAGGAGAGAAGAGACTCTAGGTCTTCCCTGTGGTTTCTCGGTGAAGAAGGAGAGATCGTGGGAGAGAGAAGGTGAATCTGACATTTCTCAGTGAAGAAGGAGAGATCCTGGGAGAGAGACGGTGAATCTGACGTGGAGGGTTGAGAGGGGAGAAGCCCTGAGAAGCCAGGGATTTTATAAACTTTTAATATATAGATTTATAGATTTATCTAATGTTACAAGATAATTTCATTTTTAAAAAATTATTTTCAACGATCTCTCACCTGTCCGAGAAAGGCAATACGTCTTATAATGATCTTAATATATTTATCTCCATTCACATAACAATAGAGGTGGCTCAATCCATATGCGATAAGAGCATTCAAACATGACTTCAATGGGTTTAGGCCTATTATTTTTAAAAAAATTAATATTTAGAATAATTTTATGTTAAAAGTAGAAAATGGTCTATTTTAATTTTATGGCACAATGCCTCTTTTCTAGTGTTTTTTAGTTGAACCGGCCCTGCATAACAATATGTATATCTTATATGTTTAATTCAGAGACATATGTATTTTCCACAGATTAGTTCACTTTATTTCCAATATTCATTATACTTGTTTTGTTAGCGAAAATATAATTGAATCCCACATATATTGTCAAACAATCTTTGAAACACTCGTAAATATATGACATCATAGGTTTTTTTAGTAAATTGGTATAAAGTCTAACTAATTGAGTTTGACGTAGAACCTTGATAAGGAAAATGTAATTTTTTTAATATTGTAGCTATGGATAATTCTAGGCCTGGTTTGACCATCAAGTCCTACTATATTATCAACTATATTTCATATCAATCATAAATGATGGGCCAATGATTCTAAAAAACTTATTTCTTTCGTCATACTATTGCTTTGGTTAAAGATTTAAAGATTTAATATGACCAAAGATAACATATAACTCAAACTCTTTACCAAAAGTTGGCGGATTCCATATTGATGAAACATCAACGGTACATGCATTTATATATTTCTATATCATTTCAAATAGCACTATGAAAAAACATATATATCAGAAATTAAATAATAAAAAATAACTTTTAACTTAGGTAAAGAAAATTATAACATTTAGATTCTTCTTAGAGATTCTATTGATAGGTATAACCATTACAAATTTTCATTTTTGGTTAGTTTAATGATATTTTTTCCATGTGAATTCAAGAAAAGTACCAATCTTGATGTGAATATTTTTTTCATCTTTGTCTGACACAAAACTTGCATTAGTGAGATCATTCAGGTCATTCTGAATGATCTTTACCAATTTCTGATGTTTCTCACCAGGGTCTCCCTAGTAACGACTCGCTACATTTAGCATTAAAGTTACATCTAGGGATGGTCAATCCAGGTTACCTGGACTGACCCGAAAAATCCGATCGTTTGGAATATGAGTTACTCTAAGAATCTATATGGATTATAATTTCAAAATCCGTTCGGGTTCGCGTTGGTCTGGTTTGGGTCTGGGTAAAACCCGAAAAACCCGAATAACCTAATTTAACAAATAAAAATAAAAAATATAATTTAAAATTTTTAAAAATATATACACACTAGAAAATACTAGTAGCTTTTCTTTTTTTTTATATATTTATGTTATATTTGATATTTTTATTTTTATATTAAAAAACGAATTATCCAAAGAATCCTGAAACCAAATGACTCAAATTAGGTATAATACCCGAAAAACCTGAACTTGAATAATCCGAATAACCAGAATAATCCGAACTGCCCAAAGAACCCAAATATTCAAATGTAATTCGGTTATTTCAGATCCAATTCTTTTGAACCCGAACTACTTGAACCCAGACCGAAAACATTCGGGTTTTCAATTCGGGCCCAATGTTTTAAAAACCGAGGAACCCGAACCGAAACCTGGATTGGCCACCCCTAGTTACATCAGGTCATGTACATACCATAGTATACATGATAGCTCCCATATGAGAATCCTATATCTATATAGAGTAATTCAAGTGTCTATCGTAGATATACTCTCTTGCAATTTTCCATGTTATACATCTTAATAATGGTATTCATGTACATTGATTGTGAGAGTCCAATAAACCTTTTTGATCTATCTCTATAGATCTTTTTTCTCAATATATAAGTCGTTTCTCCCAAGTCCAATTAACCTTGTCGATCATACTCATGATATGTTGCTATACAAGCAAAATCTAAATATATTTGAGCATTGCTACATGGGAGAATACTTTTTCATAGTCGATTTTCAGGTTGATTATATATATCCATTGCAAACCCTGTGAGCTAAGGGTCCTTACCTTTTCGACTGTTCTTATTTTTTTCTTGTAAATCAATTTACAACCAATTGGTGTGGAATTGATTGAAGGTTCCACCAAAGTCCATACTTTATTAACCTTCATAGATTTGATATTGGATTTCATGGTTTTCCAACATCTCTAAGAGTTTGAATTCGTATTCTTTCTAAAAATTTACAGGGTCATCATCATAGACGAACTTTAACAAAAGTAACTTCCTAAAATTTAATTTGTTATTGATTTTGTTTTTTAACAAGTTCCTCAACCGAGTATGTAACTTGTACTCGATCTTCAAAAACTGTTTTAGTCAACTTCAAATTTTCCAGAAAGGATTGCTCAAATTACACCTCGTGCTCCTCAGTTTTTTTTTAGTTCACCAGGTTCTTGTATATCACTAAGAATTATTTATTCACCATAATTTTCTTCAATAGTGAAATTTTTCAAAAGGTTGCACCTTTAGCCTCTAACACTTTGTGTTTAAAAGGACATTAAAAATGGTATCCTATAGTTTTTTTGGGATCCTATTAAATGAAACTTATAAGATTTAGCATCATGCTTGTCTAATTGGAGAGTCTCTTGTAATACCTAAAGATATAGTTGAAGAGTGCATAAATAATTATAATTAATTTTTTTATATATTTAAATATATTACGTTCTAACCAATTTTTTATTCGGTGGTAACAATTAATGCAATCCTAGAAGGGATCGTCACATTAAGGAAAATACTTGAGACCTTCAAAGATTATACATTCGAAGTTCGATGAGCTATATATAGATACATAGATGTAGGTACTTTAATATTAATTTTTTATAATTTAATAATATTCATATAAAATGAAGAATATTCCATTTTGCTGATCATAAAAAAAAAAACGGTTGGAGATATATCTTTGGTTCAGGCTAGTTGAAGCCCCTTATAGTTTGTAATTGCTTTTATATTTGTAATTTTTTTGAATTTTTTATATATTGTATAAAATCTTAAAAATTTTTAAAATGAAAACTAGATCATTAACACAATTAGAGTTAGGATTGCATTGTCTTTCCAATGCCAACATCGTAAGGATGGAGTTTAAAAGTATCAAATATATACAACCTTTTACAATTGCTTATCTTCTGCCTTGTCTATCTTGAATGACATTGGTTTGGCGTCAGCTTCTTGTATGCAAATTTGTTTTACTTTAGCATTACCATTCCTAAAGAAATTTTAGTTAATATTTATGACAACTTTTGTGATAGTATTATAAAAAAATTTGTCTTCCCGAATACATAACATCCTAAAAACTGACTACAACCCGATTAAAGAATCTTAAGTTTAGAGAAAGACACCACAACATTGTGATCAAGTGTTGATAAATTTCTAGGATTATCAAAGAAAATATACTCAATTCGTTATAAATTTGTTTTAAATGTTATACAATAGATCATCTATTTATAGAGACTAAATAATAATGGAAAACAGAATAAAATAAGTTAAATAAAAAAAATCGATAAAATTGCTCGGTCGAGCAGTCGAATCGCTCGATCAAGTGAAACATAAGTCATAACCCTAAAACAACACCAAAACTAAATAAAATTGGACCAAAGAAAACGCGCATGTGGAGCGTTTTGTTGCTCTGTCCGAGCACCTTGACCGAGCAAAAATCTATACTGACCGAACATTCCCCAATGCTCTTCTCAGCCTCCTCTCCTCTCCTTGTAAGGACCTCTTGTAGTCTTTATTAAATGTTCTTGGGTTTTTTCGTGGGGTGTTTATCGATCCTTTCATGGCCAATTGTTCGAACATGTCTTAAAACTCTTTTGCCTTGTCCTTCGTTGTTTTTATTGTGCTACTTATGGTGGATCCAAGATCTCCTTCACATTATTGCCTCCTTTAAACGGATTTGTCCTCCAACCCAACCCTTAAATTTGGGAAGGATTAGGCTTGGTGCATTTGAAAATTATAAAAGGTCCATCTCCCTGCATTAAAAGCTGGAATTTATGCTTTTGTAGGAGTTTTCCTTTGCGCATGTGCATCCAAACCTCATCCTTCAATCAAACCAAATCTAGTTCCTTCGCTTTATCTGGTGGTTCCTTCTTTTAGAAACCGTCTCGAGAACCCTGCAATGAATCATAGTAAAACTATATACCTTTTTACGTGTAAACACATTCTTCAATTGAGATATAAAGGTAATGATCTCTCTCACACTCAATAAAATAAATGTTGTTACCACGAGTGTGCTCTCATATTCCTCTTTCTGGGTTTCCCTCAAGTCCTCATGGTCGTTGAACTTCTCACACCTCTCGTCTCTCAGTAGTTGCTCCTTTGTATCATATAATTACTAGACTTGTTGCAGGACAGGTGATTCTTTCTTTGTAGCATCATGTTACTCACAACTTTCATCTGCATCGTGAAACACATTCTCATCCCTTTGTACCACGTTATAGTATGGTTTTATCACATGTTTGTGTTCCAAACTTACCAATATTATCCGATGGTTTGGATAATCTTTGGTGTAGTGACATTGATCCCGACATTCGAAAAATATAATGTTACATTTACATATATGGATTTTATTGGTACCTTATGCCCTTGGTCTAAATGTTTCTTTGTAGGATTTCTCTATGCTTTGAATCCCTTGAACCAATCAATGTGGATGATGATTCACCTCTCTAAATAATAAAAGGATGAAAATTGGCGTCTTATCACTACACACATTTCATCCCACTTCACTAATGGTTTCTCACCATACCCCCGACGTGAACAAGTGTGCTCAATCCACCATGCAAGTGCATACTCAATGAACTTCGCCAAAACTAGCTTTAATTTTATGATTTTGGAGTATTGATGGAAATTGAAAACCATCTCAGTTTTTATCTCCCACTCTATGTATGCTTCCACATCGCTTCGTCCAATGAACAATGGAATCTCTATCTAAATGCTACTCATGTCTTCACTTATTTTATCTCTCCTGCATTGGTTGTGCCTCATGGAACGGTCATACTCCTTATCTAGAACCCTAACATATTCGTCCAAATTCATGTCTAGAGGATATGGATTACGAGCTGCGTATGGTCTTCTTGCTTCCTCCATCCAACCAATTTTTGAGTTAACGGTAGTGATTACTTGCCTCATGCACGTGAATTTAACCATCAAGAATTGCATCGGAACGGCTCCCTCACCAAAAAGTGGTTCATCGTATTTCTCTTCTACCCTCCTTTGTTTTGGGTTTTTTCCTTTTCTATTCTTCTTGCTTTCGTTTTTTGGTTATTTTCTCTTTTCCCTTTCTTCATTTATTTGTGGTTTTCCTTTTGGTTTTTTCCCTTTTATTCGTTGCATCTTTTTTTTGTCTTTTTTCTTTGATTGTAAAACGAAAAACACTAACTAAACTAAACTGAATCAAATTAAATAAAAAATAACTAGAGTAGAAATAAAATTAAAGAAACAAAACGGATAGGCGGATGGAATTGGAATGAAACCCACTAGCAACACGATAGTAGAACATATAACTTAACTTTCCGAAGAAAGGACATCATAAAACTTGACTACAATCCAACTAGATAACCTCAAACTTAGAACGATGCCACAACACTTATGATCTAGTGTTGAGAAGTCGGTGAAAAACTCGGAAATCTCTCCAAGAGTTCGATAGCTAAATCTATAGGCTTAGCAAAGAAATATACTTTCAACTCATTATAAATTATTTTTTAAATTTCATACAATGGGTATTTTATTTATAAGGATAAAAAATAAAGGAAAATGGGATAAAATAAGTTCCCTTATAAAACTTTGGTAAAATCATTCGGTCAAACAGTTGGATCGCTTGGTCGAGTGCCACATAAGTATTAACAATAAAGATAGAAAAATAAAGAAAATTTTATCAAAGAAAACTTTCGGATCAAGTGTGTTGGTGATGCGTATCAGAGTTAAATATAACCTAATCTACCCGCAAGTGCACGGCACGTGTG
>CM071862.1:27299233-27338541 GCA_036759665.1 Gynandropsis gynandra | reverse complement strand
CGACCTCACCGTCTCCAAATTTGGAGACGGATGACCTGCCGTCTCCAATTTAGGCACGAATTACTATTTCGTCCCTAATTGGTCCGCAGTTAGAAACGGTTTAGGCACGACTCTTTCTGTACCCAAATTTGGGGACGGATTAGGGACAAATTTCATTTTTCGTCCCTAATCCGTGTATAATCCGTTTCTAAATTTAGGGACGGAAATGTGGGTCCCCAAATTCCGTCCCTAATCTTGAATTTTCTAGTAGTGGGATGAGGTTGTAAACTTTGAAGGAACACTATAGAAAATGTGTATCATGCCAATTCTTGCTCTCGCTCTTTGTAGATCTGTGTTCCCGTACGCATCCAAGCTTAGTTCCTCAAGGTCGAGGGCCTTGATTTCCAATATGCTTTGTTTTTGAGTTTGGAAGGGAGGTGGTAAGCTTTCCAATAGACCATTTGACATGTTGTCATCTTGATTAGTATCTTGAAGTCGGTTCAGTATGCCTATAACGTGTCATCTAAAATTTGTGTCCAATCCTTCCTAGAATTTTACACCGTCTTCTCAATAATCATCTTTATCTCTCGATTGGAGACTTTGACTTGCCGACTAGTTTTGAGAATGGTACACGGTTTCAATTTGACATTTTACCCCATTCTTTCTCAATAAAGTCTCGATTACCCTATTTCCAAGATGCTTTCCTCCATCACGTATCTTGATTTGTGGGACTCCAAACCTTGGAAAAATTACCCGCTTAAATATTTAAATATCTTCTCTATTGTACTCGAGTTGTTATTCTGACATGGATTTTCTTCTACCAATCTTGTGACGTAATCAACCCCTACCAAGACATAGATATTATTGTATGACAATGTAACCGATCCCATAAAGTATATTGCTCACATATCAAAAGGTTACATTACAAGAATGTTATTTATTGAATTTTATGACATTAAGAAATATTTTTCGTTCGTTGTAACATGTGGAAAACCAAGACGAATTGGTGGAGGAAACTAAACATAGCAGGCCATAAAAACTTACTTATAAGATTTTCAAAGAGGTCATCAAAGTCGCAAAGTGTCTAGCAAAATCCAAGGCGTGACAATGAAATATGATGTTGTGTATCCCTTCCTCAGGAATGCATCTTCTTCCCATCATTCTCCCTTTAAAGACGAATGGCTCATCCTAATAGTAATCTCGAATATTATGGAGAAACTTCTTCCTCCCACTATAATTTAGCTTCAACAATAGATTTTCCCCAATATATAGTTGACAATATCAGCAAACCATGGTGTTTCTGCAGCCATTATCTACTCCTTTCATGTTTCAGATCTGTAAGTATTATCCATCGGATAAGTTGAGGCTTTGAATCTTTCTTCGCAAGCAATTTTTGCAAAAAAGTTGTGTGATCGGTGTAGACAATCACCTTCGACCCCATAAGATATGATCTGAACATGTCATAGTCATAAACCATTGTGAGCAATTCTTTCACCATCGTAAAATAATTTACTTGCACATTGTCTAGAGTTTGGCTCGCTTAATTGATGGCGTGCAAAAGATAACCTTTATTTTTCCCCAATACTACTCTATCCTCATAGTAACTACAATCGCACATCAACTCAAATAGTAGCTCCCAATCCAATGGTTGAATGATCAGAGATGATATCAATACTTTCTTTAACATTTCAAAATATCTTATCAATAATGTTTTGAATATGAAAGGTGTGTCCTTTCTTTTGAAAACAATGAGTGGCTTTGATATCTTCAAGAAGTCACATATGAATTGTGATAGAATCTCGAAAGCCTCGAGAATTTCTGATGCCTTTGATATTTTTGGAGAGGGATAATTTCTCGATTACCTTTATCTTTGCTTTATCAAACTCTATGCCCTTCATCGATATCTTGTGCCCTAGCATTATTCCTTCTTGCCATGAAATGACTTTTTTTTTCCAATTTAGCACAAGGTTGGCTTGTTGACACTTGTCTAACACATTACACAGATTCTTTATTTTCAAATAAGGCTTCATGGAAAAAATATCATCCATAAAAATAACCAAAACATGCTTTATTTTGTCTGAGTATATAGACATCATGCACCGTTGAAAGGTCGTGTGTGCATTATAGAGGCCATGCGTGGTATCAAGCTCTTCATAATAGATTATAGTTATCATGAATGTGAAGCTGATCATTTGTATTTTTCAATTTAGAGGAAATTAGGAAATATAGAAATGTGAATGTCGTTCTCTCTTGGTCATTTGGATATAGCGTGATTTGAAAGGATCCCCAATAGCCATATAGAAACAAGAAATTAGAATGCAATGCACGACATTCAAGCATTTCAACAATGAATGACAATGGAAATTGACATTATACTTCTCATGGTAGACCTTGGGACTACATGATCCGTATTCTTGCGAAATATCTAGTCTATATATAAATTAAAAAACTTGAGATGTATTACATCACACATAGAAAACACATCCAATTTGAGACATTGTTGCCTGATACTTAAGGCAATTTTAATATATGATTTTACGAAGCTAGGTAATCTTTTTTATTTTTCGTTTATAGTATGTTATTGACATCTTTCTTTTCTCTTATTTTCCTTGTGTCATTTGTGAGGCCTAGTTTATGACCTGGAGTGCCCAAAATTCTAGATTTGTAGTACTTGATCTAGAAATAAAAAAGAATGCAAGGAGTATCTGAAAGCAAACAAAGAGGAGACCAACTCCTATCTTGTATTCTATGGCCAAACATCGAGCATAGCAAGTTGGAGCTCCATCCATCACTTCGGTATAAAATGAACCAAATTGTATTTCAAGGGAGACTGAATAAAGATCCGAGCTTCGTCTTACGAGTCTCAAGATGATATGCAAATCACTCAAATAAAGTCAATGGCGATGGACGACGCTATCATGTTATAGTACTTCTCATTCTCTCATATCGACAAGGTGTAGGAACGATCCGATTAATTACTTGAGGAGAGTTCCACTCAGAGAGTTGGAAAATGATGTCTCAACCATTCGAGCCAAACTAGTTAATTTGAAGCTCCAAATGGCTACCATTAATCCCAAAGCATCAAAATCAACAGATCTTCATAGGCATTAAGGCAAATAACCCTTACTCGAACACGTGCAATATCGATTGGAGAAATCATTTAAGTCTTCTACAAAAACACCTCCAATGTGTAGAATTCATCGTAAGGGAATCCGCCTCATATACTCTTGAGAAAAATCTAGAACTGAAATTTTCAAAACAAGACACCACATCTAAACTCAGCCTTCCAGCAGAGGGGAACTCCAATGGCACCACAACAATCAAAGGTGGATGATGAGATCAAGTCTATTTTTTTTCAATTTATGTATTAATACAAGACTGGAGGCACAGATCTTCGATGAATGAAGACTCAAAGAAGCGTGATAAAACAACAAATCAAAGGAATTTATATGCACCACAAAGTGCTAGACAAATCCGATCTTTTTATGAACACTATTTAATTCTCCTTTTGATTTGGATTTATTTTGGAACTCGGATTATTTGAGAAATATATTTTTTGGAATCCATATAAGTGTTCCTCATCACTGCAAGAGACATATAAAGAACAAAAAAATTCAGAAAGGAAAGCCAAGAAAACGCTTGTGTAAAGTGAAAATGAATCGAAAATCACTCGACCAAGCATCGGGGTTTCAGCACAATAAAAGGTAAATTTCTCAGATGGTTTCTCTTTCCGAAAAAATCTCACGAGAGAAAATACACCAGAAGTCTAGTGCCATCGGAGAAGCCGACACAAATTCCTCTGCCCCACTATCGTGCTTCGCCATCAGAACAAGGAACTTTTGTTGGCTAGTCAGAAATCAAGGATAAAATTCTCGAAATTTTGTCAATTATCACCTTAAGGTATGTCAAAAACTTTTTTCTTTCATGATATCTATCTTCTAGCGAAGTATTTTAGGCATTATGACCATGTTTAGAGAGAACATTTAGTATATATGTCACACTGAATGAATGAGTGTTTATACCAAGAAAGAAGACGTTGCAAAAGAGCCCTTGAACATGATTAGGGTTCGAACTAATCGCTCGACTCTGTTAACTTGGATCGAGCGATCTCTCGGCCATTCCAAAATTATACATTTTTTACATGATTGAATTTATATATTATACATTTTGATGCTTATGCTTATTACATCAACTCATATGTTTTGATTGAATATTTTGTAGATGCCAAAGCGTGCACACATTAGCTGCACCTCGTCTTGACTACACTTATCACAAGGTGATGGGGTGTAACGAGCAACAGATTTTGGACACTCTTCAACAACACACCGAGATTCCCCAAGCCATGGAGCAATGGTTCTTATGAATATTGAGATGAAGCAGGTGGTCATTTGAGAAGGATCGCTTAAGAGTGACCTTGATATAATTTTTTTTAATATTTTCAAGTCGTATGTTTGTTTTGACCTTACTAGTTATATGAATTCTCAATTTTGGCTTGCTAGATTAGAGCATCCACATTACAAAGAATTTCAAATTTTATTATCTAATGTCAAATATAATCATGAAACATGTGAGGCATGCATACTAGAAAATACTATATGACCATTCTTCACAAATCTAATACAAAATAAAAAAACATTTTGATTAAATTCATTTGAACGTTTGAACATCACCTAAATGAAAAGAGACTCTGGAAAATATTTGGTAAACATTTATAGATGAAAAATAGAAATACGTGTGGTTTTACTTCTTAACGTCCAAAAGTGATATATTAGATGCATTTTTAAAAATTTAAATTTATGTTGCAACACAATTCCATTGTAGAATTAAGTGCCTCAAGCAGGGTAATGGATGAGAGTACAGGAACCATCAAATCCGAACATTCTTGGAGGATAAAGGCATCGTGCACCAAACCTCATGTGCATAGACTCCAAAACGAAATGGAGTAATCAAACGCAAGAACAAACATCTAATGGAGATTTCACACACCATTATATTCTACTGTTACGTATCCATCCAGTTTTGGATAGATATCATCCTAACGACTCACCTCATCAACAAGCTTCTGAAAAAATGCTTAAATGATGCCACTTCCTATGGGTATTAAATAACACTAAGCTAGATCTCGATTATCTTAAAGTATTTGGGTGCATTTGTTATGAGTTTGTAATTGGCCTTACGACGCAAACCTGAACCCAAAAGCATCAACTGTATCTAGTTGACTACTTATCCACACAAGGTGAGTTTAAATGCTATCATCCTAGGGCTCGTCGGATACATGTCTTAAAGGACGTCAAATTCAATGCAACTCAAAGATTTTACTTACAAAACATTTGGACTGAACTGTAGAATATGGTCCACTCAAGTGATGGGTCTAGTTCTTTAACAATCATGTGAGTGCTTCTCAAGTATTTTTATTTCATATTCTAAAGTGAAGTTATCCGGTGCCAAACTCATATTGGTGAAGTTATCCTTAGTCCTTATCAAGTATTTAAATATGGTTTTCACCAACTTCCAATGTTCCTCAGCCAGATCTCCTTGATACCGACTCACTACAATTAGTGTCAAGGTCATATCAGGTCGTATACATGTAATGGTATACATAGTAGCTCAAACCAAGCTAGCGTATGTGATCCTACTCATACCTATCGAAAGATAACCTTTATTGGAGATTTCCATGTTATATCGTCGAATGATGGTATCGATGTACATAGAATGGGAGAGTCTCTGCAGCCTATTGGATCTATCTCTATAGATCTTTATTCCTAGAAAATAGACTACCTCTTAGAAAATGGAGAAGCGTTCAGATAACCAGCTCTTGGTTTCCTCCAATGACTATACGTCATTTCCTATGAATAATATGTCATCCGAATATAGCACTAGAAGAAACAGATTGCTCCCACTTGCTTTCTTTCTTGTACACGCAAGACTCTTTTTCGCATCTAATAAAGTTGAACATTTAAAGTACTTTGTTAAATCAAAGATTCCAACTACGAGAAGTTTTCTTAAGTCCATAAATAGACTTTTTCACTTTGCATACCATACAATGAAACCCACAAATTGGGTCATATAGACTTTTTCCTAGAGCTCTCTATTCAGGAATGTTGTTAACACGACCATTTGCCATAATCGCAAGTAAAATCTGAATAGACTTGAGCATCGCTACAAGGAAAAATATTTCTTCATATTTGCATTGATTATACCCCTTAGCAACAAGATGGAATTTGTAGGTTTCCACCTTCCCATCCACTTTAATATTTTTCTTGTTAAGTAATTTATAACCAATTGGTCTAGATTGTATGAGGATTCTACCAAAGTTAATACTTTGTTCACTCTCATCGACTCCATCTCGAATCCTATGGCTTTTCACCACATCTCAAAGTCGATACTCTAGGTTGCTTCCTCAAAAAAGAGTGGGTCATCATCTCCTCTTGAGGAAATCGAACTAACAACAAATCAAGGGAGTATGGAAGAATATATAAGAAGAACGTGAGGAAGCAAAAAGCATCAAGCACTATGATCCACCAACAAATGGACTCAGATGCAGTGATCAGTTAAATATCTTCTAATTTTGCCATTAATTATCATATTCAATCGTTTTGTGATTTAAGTAACCTGCCTAATGAACATCAGTCTTTGTGAGTCAAATTAATCGCATTCAGGAAGCCACTTCATATGTGGAAACTCGATCCATAATTGTGCGCAATTAGCGATGGAGGAGGAAATCAAAGCTCTAAAAAAATAGAACCTAGGATTTAGTCTAACTCTCTAAAGGAAATGAGGCAGTTGGCTCCAAGTGGATCTATAATGTCAAATTTCACAGCAATGGCGAGGTTGAGTGCTACAAAGTCATATTGGTGTCAAGAGGCTTCACGCAAATATAGAAAGATGATTATACATAAACATCGCACCAGTAATAATTCTAAACACAGTATGAATTCTATTATCAATTGCTATTAACCTTAAATGGAGTACATGGCCGCTACATGTCAAGAATGTTTTCCTACAAGGCGATCCGGAGGAAGAAATCTTCATGAAACATCTTCTAGGATGCACCTAACACAACAACAACATGGTGTGTCGGCTAAAGAAATCTATTTACCGTTGAAACACTCTTTTCATGCGTGGTATCAAGCTCTTCATAATAGATTATAGTTATCATGAATGTGAAGCTGATCATTTGTATTTTTCAATTTAGAGGAAATTAGGAACAATTGTCGTATTAGTTTATATAGATGATATTATTATTAAAGGAAATGATAATTAAGAAATTGAAAACAAAAAAATGTACTTTAGGAATAAGTTTAATATCAAGGACTTATGAGAGCCAAATTATTCCTCAAGTATTGAACTTCTTCGTACTAACGATAGAAAATTTCTCTTTCAAGAAAATATACCTTAAATTTGTTAGGTGACACAGGTAAACTAGATGTTAAACCATTAAGGACACCAATTGATGAAAAAATCAAATATCATCAATAGAGAGAACCCTTCAAGGATGTGGAACGATATCAGTAAACCATAATATATCTTATGATTATATGATATGATATTTGCTTCGTCGTGAAGTAGTTTAGCAAATTTATGCATGTTCCAAATCTACGTGAATGGAACATGATGGAGTGGATTCTTAAATACATCAAAGGGTCAACAGGAAAAGACATCATAGGCTACTACGATGCAGAATAGGCTGGAGATAAGGATGATCAGAAGTCCACCACAAACTTTTACATGTTTGTAGGTGGCAACGTGGTTACATGCAAGAGAAAAAAGAAAAGTATCTTGGGCATATCATGTGCAAAATCTGAATACAAAGCCATCGAAAACACAACTTGCGAACTAGTCTGGATAAAAGCAATTCATGAAGGAATAGGGATCAAGACCACTCAGACCATGGTTCTTCACTTCGTCTTCAATGAAAGGACGAAAGATATTGAGGTGTATTTCCATTTCATCCTAGAAAAAATCAAAGATGGCATAATCACCATTACATACACCCTAAGCACAGATCAACTAGCATACATGTTCACCAAAACTACAAACGATTGGAAACGGTTATACCTGCATCAACGAATTGGCCTTGGAGATGTTCATAAAAGCATCAAGCTCGAATGATCTCCTAAAAAACATGAATCGTGAGTGTGCTCTTTGTTCATAATCAAGAGTTTATCACACAAGATTTACTTGGTAAGGTTTTAACGAGATATCACCTCATGGCGTTAAGTCAATTTTGAGTTTATGGATGAAAGTGAAACACTCTACTCCACTTAGAGTGTTTGGATCCTTCTCCATGTGGTAAAGAATCTACTCCACTTGGATCATTTTTTCTCCTCTTGTGTGTCACCCACCAAGAAAAGTAAATAAAGAATTTTCCTTTTCTCATTTTTCTTGGGAATCCACTCCTTATGGAAACAAAATAGTTTTCTTTTCTCATGTAGGCATTATGTCTTATTAGTATTTCCTTGTTGTAATTAGTTTACTTTACTAGTATTCTATTTATCATTGCAACATATTAAAAAATGGAAATATCATAGATATATGTACATGTAATAGACACAATTGAGTTAGTAATTCTTATATTATCTCTTGCATTCTCTTTTTTATTCTCTTATTAATATCTTTCAGTCTTTCTCTAATCTTAGGTTTCTTTATGAACAGCATAGCTCGATTTAATGAAAACCTGTATTGCAATTGCATCAAACATTTTAATGCACCTTTGTATTGCAATTGCGTTAAAAATTAGCAAAACGTAGTCAACTGCGTCGTCAACATTACCAACGCAAATCGCAAATTCTAATTACATTACAATATCTTATGCAGCCTTTGCAACGATGTTAGCTTGTCCAAATCGAATTTTCATCACAGTTGTGTTTCCTTACTAACGCCGGATCAACACTTGATGTTTATGAACGATGTCATAATCAATGCAAATCCCACGTTAGCATTGGAAACAATGATTTCCAACATAAAACCGACAATTTACAATAAAATATTGCCATGACTTTTTCTAGTGTATGTTTTATTTGAAAAGAATACATTTATTTTAGGGAATTTAAGAATACTTTTGGATTTGAATACAAGTTATTGAAAAAACTAAGTTTGTACTATAAATAATATTTTTTTTTTCAAATGATCGTTGATAATACCAACGGATGATAAATGAAAACAAACAATATTTTTTTCCAACGGTCATTTCAAACGTTTAAAATTCTCAAAAGACCTTTGTTTATATTATCAATCGATGATATGGAATAACTATAACGAGCATTCATTGATCGATACTTAAATTTCCAATATATTTAATTTTTCAACAATCTTTTCAATGAATGTTTTCAACGATATGTTACTGGTGAAAGTTCATTAATTTATTGCAATGAATTTTATATGTTGATTATCTTCCAAACTTTTCAATCGATGTTTCAATGGTTTAACCGATTTATCAATGATAATGTTTTTGTTCATAGTTATTGATATTATCAATGGATTGCAACTTTTTTCTCGCTGTTTATATTTATTAAAATATGTCGCAATTCGTTGAATTGAAGTGTTTTTGTTGTGTATGAACAAATACTATATCACTCATACATGTAGTTTTATATAAACAAATATTTACTATTAAAAACTACTTTAGTAATAGAAAACATAATTTCTTATTAGTAAATCTTTAACCTATTTAATATGAAAAAGTGTTTTAATTTTCAATTTACATCTCAAACATACTATGAGGTTCATTTTAAATGTCATAGCTCTATATCACATAATTTTCTTATTACCAAGTTGCTCCGAATAATATAATTGAGTTCATCCATCATAAATGGTTAGTAAAAAATTATAATTCATATTCATCAAGTAATCCAGACGTTAATATAAATTATTTACTTTCATTATGCATCTAATGCAATTGACATACATTATTAATTCTCAAACTACAAGTCTCTTAGATTTTAGGTCACTCCATTTAAATGAGATTTACCTATTTTGATGGAATAGCTTTAAGATAACACAAGTTTATCCTTTTTAACTCAATATTCATAGCTCGACACATTCATATATTAGAGTGTGTGGTCGAGTAGTCGCACTACTCAGGTCGAACATTTGTTCTATAGAAAAATGCTCAAGTCGAGTAGTCATACTGCTCGGCTCAGTATTGATGGTAATGAAAATACTAATGTCAAGTAATCACAAGCTCAATAAAATATTTTTTTCCAAGAAAATTCTCAGATTGAGCAATCATATTGCGAGGCTGAACGTCCCTTCTAGAGAGATAACTCAGGTCGAGTAGTCATACTACTCAACTGAGTGTCATTTTAGCAATTTTTATCCATATTTTTACCCAATCAAGTAACCGTGGTCGAACTTTTAAGGTCATGGGTTCGCTCAGACTGAACAATACCTTGCTCGGTTGGTAGATATTTCATATTTTTTCTAACCCTTATACTCGGTCAACTAATCATATTACTTTTCGAGTGCGTCATTAAACAAAAAAATATTCGATTGAACCATTTCTTGATCGAACATATTTTTAACTCCTCAACCAAATCAAACTTTCATCGTGCTAGCACAAATAGCACTATAAATTTACCTTATATTACAAGATAATTGCATTTAAGGCATAAGATTTTCAAACACCGGTCAAGAAAGAGCAAGAGTTAAAATAACCCCACTTGAAGATCTTTGATTGCCTGCATATTTAGACTTCTGCTAGGTGAATTGAATCTGCAAGTTGGCATTATCAAAGAGTCCGTTTCTAGACAACCCGGAGCAATATCGTCGTCTTACCGGACGTCTCATTTATCTCACGAGCACCCGGCCCGAACTCAGCTATGTGGTTCACGTTCTCTCACAGTTCATGAACACGCCACGGTTAGATCATTGGCTTGCGGCTCTACGCGTGGTCCGTTACATAAAAGGATCACCGGGTCAGGGACTTATGCTTCGGGCCGACAGTGAACTTCGCTTGTACGGTTATTGCGACTCCGACTGGGCCACATGTCCGAAAACCCGTCGATCCTTGAGCGGTCACATCGTTCTTCTCGGACGATCTCCCATTGCTTGGAAGACTAAGAAACAACAAATGATTTCCCGGTCTTCGGCCGAAGCGGAATACCGATCCATGGCGGTACTCACGTGTGAATTCAAGTGGCTTAAGGCACTGTTGGCGTTTTTTCATGTTGCTCATCCGCATCCTATGCACATGTTTTGTGACAACCAGGCGGCTATGCATATTGCAAAGAATCCGGTTTTTCACGAACGAACGAAGCACATCGAAATAGATTGACATTTCATACGGGATGAGTTGCTTCGTGGACAGATCTCCACAGCTTATGTTCATTCGGCAGAACAACTAGCGGATATCTTCACGAAGGCGCTCAGTGTTCAACCATTTCGTCATTTACGGTCCAAGATGGGCATTCGCGATCTACATGCTCCATCTTGAGGGGGCGTAACAGAGATATACCAAATCTGGGCAAATATTTTGTAATTATATGGAGATATTCTTGTCATTATAAGAGATATTCTGCTATTATGGAGATATTCTCCTCATTAATTTGTTTTCTATTTTATTACAAACATTGATGTATATAATGAACCCTACGTTTAATGTAAACCCCAAGAGGGATTTTCATATATTTGCATACTCGTCTTTTATAGAAACTTTTTCCTTCATTTGTTTGTCTTGGGTTCTCTCATTCCGTCGCTTCTCTATCCAAATTGTTCGTCTTCAACATAAACCTTTTTTTCAAGGTATCCAAGATGTTGTAGCCGCATACACAAATCTTTGATTCTTTTCCTATTTTCTTGTGTGTTCTTTTGTTATTGGGTTTGGATTCGGATTCAGATTCAGATTTAGGTATTCGCAGATATCTAGATAATTTTTTGGATATCCGAAAATTGGATATCCCGATGAATATAAAAATTATACTCATTTGAGTTTGGATTAAAATGCCGATACCTCAAACTTCTGGTACTCGACTATGGATCCGTGCTGAGTGATGGTATTACTGTATGGAAACTTAAATGACCACATTGATGAGAAGGTGTTCTTGGCGGTATTGTGGCTGAATAAAAGAGGGACTAAAATTAGATTTCACATGTATTGCACTAAAAATAAAAATTATCCAAAATTTGAACAAAAAAAAAACGCGTATGCATGGATGTGTGCGCATATATCGAGAAATAATCGAAGTATAAAATAAGATCTGAAAAAAATATTAGTTGCCAAAGAAAGGTGATTAAGCAAAAAAAATAAAAAAATTTGGAAAAATCTTGCTAAAAATAAATCGGTTGATGAATTTATATACATGAATTCAATTTAGAAAAAATCATAAATAAATACATCAAATTTATAGATAAATATATGAGTTATTATTGTAATCCAATATTAAAGTATAAACTTACATTAGATTTCAAAACAAAATATAATTTTTTTCTTTTTTCACAAAGGTTTGGTTATTTTTTATTTTTCTAATTTCCAACTAAATTGGATGAACAGCCAAGTGATTCTGTTGAACCAAACTCAACATGGAGAAACGCTCTCTTGAAACATAAATCTGGTAAGACAGCACAACTACTTTTGTTCTGTCCTTTCCTTTATCTGCCCAAAAGATCAATAAAACCAACAACAACAAACTAATATATACAGAGACATAAAGACATAAATAATTGTGTATATATATATATATATCAAGGAATGAAAAAGCAAAAAAGATACAATAAAATGTTGGACCACAATTGTGCTCAATCAAGATATTCCATCTAAAGAAATAGACACATCAACATCGTTCATTCTTTAAATATTTTATCTTACTTTTGTAAATATTGAAATATATTTTACAAATCCTTTATCGTATAATTGAATTCAAATACTAACTTAAAAATAAAAGGTTGATCAAAACCGAGTATATATATATATATATCATAATTTTATGAAATAATATAATATAACACATCTTCACATCTAAATTCAATCTTAAAATCAATACATTATGGTAAATTCAATCTAAAATTTAATAGTAAATTTAATCTAAACATTAATTTAAGAGTTAGCATTGCCAAAAATTTTATATGAAAATCTATATATGTTTATATAAAAATCAAGTGATATTACTCTTAATCATACTACAGAATTAGGTTTAACCTAATTATATTCTAATTACATATTTGTCTTTTATACGTTCTATAAGACGGATCACCTAGGTGATTCTGATCTTGGAACAAAGTAGATCAAACTGTCGCTATAAAAAAACAGGCGTTTTTCAACGGACAAATCCGTTGGAAAATGCCTTAAATTCGTTGCAACAGATTTAATGGACGTCCGTTGCCATTCAGGCGGGAAAAAGGAGTGGGATTTTAAAATTTTCAACGGGTATCCGTTGGAAACTGGCGGGAAAGGGCAACGGGTGTCCGTTAAAAATTTGCGGAAAATGGCAACGGGCGTCCGTTACCATTTGGTGGAAAAATAACATCTAACGGATTCCCGTTAAAAATTGCAACGACATCTGTTGAAAAAATAAAAAATAAATAAAAATAAAAAAATAAATTATAAAAATAAAAATTTTTTAATTAAAATAATCAAATTGTTTAAAAACATTAAAACTAATTCTATTACATTTCATTTAAATCGATTGGGCCTATATCATCTCCCCGGTCACCAGCACATCTAAACGGCGTTGCATCTGAATCGAGATCCTCTTCTTACCGCGATGTTGATCCCTCAGCTGGTCGGATAGCAACTCTATGACGCTCTCCAACTACTATATTTGGGGAGTTTTGTTGCGCCACTTGGACTCGAGTTTTTCGAAGTTCTGCTTCGAGATCCTCGATATGCCGTTGTTGCGTGTAGCTCTCTTGGACCGCGGGAGGTACCGTCGTGGCGTCCTCGACGATATGTTTTTGAAGTGCCCCGAGACCGTATAGACGCCCCTTATACGGTCTCACCCACTACAAGACAAACAAAATTAGAGTTAGATTTTTACAAAATATTTTATTAATAATCGAAAGATAAAAAGAATAAGTTTTAACCTCTAAATAAAATTTTGTCCTTTTGTAAAGGACAAAGCTCATCAGGAGTTGAACCGCAAGCTTGTGATTGCTCTATGATCTTCTCTGTCATAGCTTCCACGGTTCCTTCTGCTCGAGGATCGACGAGTTCGGGTTCGTCGATCTCTTCCCCGATGATCGGCTTCTTCTTGGCGTGGGTTTCCAATACTAGCTCAAGAAGAGTCGGTTCTCTTCCTATCTGTTGCATCTATGATATAAAATAAACTTAATTAGATAAATATTTTCAAAACAAAAAATTTAAATAATAATAAATTTACCAATTTTTTTTCCTCTTCGAAAATGATTTTGATCCCGCAGTATGGCGATGTGAACCATCTTCCGGAACCTTCTCGTCGTACCGACATTTTTTGGCCTTCTCGCTCTGGGCCTCGAAGTCTTCCGACTCCCAATGTTGAATCAATTGATTGAAGACCTCGTCCGTTGCCCATGTCGGTTTGCAATTTTTAGTGTAGTAGTTGCACTTGGCGTGGTTGATCATCAAGCGCATCCGAACCTGCATGTCGCGCACCCATGTCGTGTAGATGCACGTCGTATCCTTCCTCCGCCATCTGTATGCGCGCTGCAAAATAATTTATAATGTGTTAGTTTATAACATATATAACTAATCATTTTAAATAAAATTAAATGTGAAAACTTACAATAAAAGTGCACCACCATAGGAGGCGTATAACTTCTGGCGTAACTTTCCAAGAATAATATAGTTGGTCCTGTAAGGACCCTTGGATGATGTCGTTGTTCGTATGTTTTAGCACATCATCCACCTCAAACCTGCAAATTAAAATTAAAAAGTTAGATAATATTTATAAATTACAACAATATAAATGTAAATAATAAAATTTATTTACCATAGCGTCTCGGTAGGACGATCGGGATCGATAATTTGAAGGGTGGGATGCCCATCAAAATTATCGATTTGGGAATCGATATCCACCATATTGTCCTCTTCATCAAATATCGACGGTGCTGATATTGGTGAAGGAGGGCGATATGGTGGTGGTGGAGGCGGGGGAGGAGCTCCCACTGAACCAGCCAATATCCTTCCCGAATCTATGAATCGTCTAGCCTTCATTTTCGTGTTTAGTGTTTGTAAATGTGTTTTGTGTGTAAAATGGAGTGTTTGAGAGGATTTTGAAGTTTTGATTTGTGTTGAAAATGAAACTGTTCAACGGTTTATATGCAGAAATTTTCAATCTCAACGGACGCAGTTAACTGACACGAAGTCATGTCTTCGCAACAGGCATCTGTTAGAATTTCCAATGGATTCCTGTTGGAAATGCGTGTTTCCGAGGCAACGGACGGCAAAATGGCGGCTCGTCTCCCGTTGTAATGGGCATCCGTTACAATTTCCAACGGATACCTATTGGAAATTCCTGCAGACCTAAGCATCATTACACTTTACAACGGGCATCCATTGCAATGTGTAATGGAAGCCCGTTAAAAAAATTTCTAATGGGCGTCCGTTAATATTTCCAACGGATGCCCGTTGGTATCGTTGCAACGGATTTCCGTTACAATTCTCCAACGGATGTCCGTTAGAATTATGGAAAATTTAGAAATTTTGTCTAAGTGTCGGAGGCGACTTCGTGTTCCAACGGGCATCTGTTAATATTTTCAACGGATTCCCATTAGTATTAGATCACATGAAGTTCTAAAAACATTAAACATCGCTTATATATACTTCGATTGTATTAACATTTCGATTGTTCGATTACACATCGTCTACATTTACATTACACATCATCTACATATTACACATCATCTACATATTACACATAATACACATTATTGTATTTACATTTCTTATTCAGTAGATTCATCGATCGGCTAGTCTTCCTTCAATTGTTCATTGAATTCATCGTTGTTTTCATCTTCAGCATCTTCCGGTTCAACGTCTTCATAATCGCGTATGAATTCTCCGTCTATGTCAGTTCTTGCGAGAATATCCTCGCGATCTGTATCAATTACACTAATCGGCTGCGGATGATCGGGTTGCAACGGATCTTCTTTATCATCAGAGCTTATGATCCCTCGTAGCTTGATCTTTACTAGAGCCCACCACTTCTCTCTTCGACTTTTCAATGTTGTTGGATATTGCACGTAACATACTTGATCTGCTTGATCTATTGTGATGAATGGATCATAATTACCATATTGTTGTGTCGGATTGATGTCAATTCTTCCCCATCGATTTTTTCGTATTCCACATCTTACGGTTGGATCGAACCACTGACATTTAAAAAGCATCACCTTCAACCCAACGAGGCCGAGATATTCCACTTGTAGGATTTGGTGCAAACTATCGTAGAAGTTATCACCCTTTATTTCACTATAAACGCAAACACCATAATTGTATGTACTTCTATGTTTTCTGTGATCGTACGTGTGGAACGTGTAGCCGGGAGTAAAAAAGATTGGCTAACACATAACATTTCGTGCAGGACCATTAGCTAAATATTTTAACCACGTAGAAAGTCTTTCATCAGAATATTTCACCTGTACGTATACTAAAAACGAATGAATACTTTATAATAAATGCAATTAATTTTAATACTTGTCTACACGAGTACTTACGTAGTCTCTCAACCACGATTCATAATGTTGAATTTTCATGTCTGTGAGTTCATTTTCGTAAAGGATTAGTGTTCCGATTTACATGCACAGTGCCTCTTCTTTTTGTACCACGTACTTTCGAAAATGTTTTTTATCTTTTCGGAAAGCATGCCCACGAGGAATAAATTTTCTATGACAGTCAAACCAACATGGTTTCTTACCATGTAATAGTCGAAATGAATCTGTATCCTCCATACAATATGGACATGCCAATCTTCCGTGCATGCTCCATCCAGATAACATTCCATAGGCAGGAAAGTTGCTAATTTTCCATAACAAGACCGCTTTCAATGTGAAATTTTGCTTCGCACTGACGTCATTAGAAAGAATTCCTTCATTTTACAAATGTCTTAATTCATGAATTAAGGGTTTCAAAAAGACATCGAAACTTTTCTTCGGATGTTCAGGTCCTCGAATCAGCAACGTCAGAAACATTACCTCTCTTTTCAAACATATCTCGGGAGGCAAATTATACCGGCCGTAGAGAATATTGACTTCCAGATTGTCCATATGGACTAAAACCATCCATGCACAGGCAAAGATAAACATTTCTCATTTCATACGTGAACTCGTGAAATATTTCATTGAAATCTTTCCAGGCCTTACCATCCGATGGATGTTGCATTATACCTTCGGTCGTCGAGTGTTCTGCGTGTCATCTCATTGCCGCAATGATTTTTTCGATTCAAATAACCTTCTCAACCTATTTGCTATATGTATATAGAATATTTTCTTGTATGGTACATATTTACGTGAAGATGGTTTTTTTGCCGAAATCTGCTTGCACCGTAAAACTTGCATTCCAACAAGTCTTTATCATTTTCCCAAAACAACATGCAACTGTTTCTACAAACATCAATTTTCTCATGTGGTATTCCTAAATCTTTTAACACATTCTTTGTTTCGTAGTATGTCTCGGGAGCTTGATTATTTTCCGGTAAATATTCACGCATGGTTTTGCAAAATGAATCAATGCAATTTTCAGCAACATTGTAATCTGTTTTTATACTCATCAATCTTGAAGATAAAGATAAGCAAGACTGACCTTCACGACAATCTTCACATATAGGTTGTTTCACCGAATTCAATAGGTTGAAGAATCGACGTGCATCGATGTTCGGCATCTCTTCATGCGTTTGTTCATTAACAAGTCCAGGAAAAGCATCTGACACAATTTCCACATATGGATTGATCATTTATGCATTATAAATAACTTCTTCATTTCTTTCTACTTGTGCATCTTGCACAATATCTCTAACGCCACAATTTTCACCGTGAAAAAACCAAATCTCGTAATTCTCAACGAAACCCACCTTGTAAAGATGTTTGCAAAAAATTTCTTGACTTCGATGCAAAACTCATGAATTGCTCCAATCCGTGTAAGAATTCTTGTGTAATCTCTTCGGTTATAGGATCTTTTCTTCTATACGTCCACTCTCTCGATCTATGTATATCTCTATTTGAAGAAGACGACATTTTGTGGACAATATGGTTGTTATTGATGGTTTGATGCAATCTTTGGTTTTGATCTAAATAATGCAAGTTCACGTGAATTTATTTCCATCGGTAAACCTCGAAGTTAACAATTTCAACGCGCATCCGTTGCAATGTTTAACGCACATCCGTTAAAATTAGCAACGGATGCGTGTTGAAATATTTTTCCCGGTGTTCTAACGGGCTTCCAATGGACGGCGCCAACGGAAGATATCTGTTAACATTTTGTTAAAAATTGCGACGGATTGCAACAGACGGGGCAACGAACGGTATCCGTTAAAGTCCGTTGAAATTTGTAACGGATTGCAACGGATGTATGCCCGTTGAAAGTTCTCGTAAATCCGTTACAATCCATTGCCATTTCTTATCAACGGATGGATCTGTTGCCCCGTCTGTTGGAAATGACATGTTTTTTGTAGTGTGTGGACGAGAGAGAGGGTTGGTGAGTAAATTCGCGAGTTGATCTTTGGAGCTGACATGTGCGATCGTAGAGTCCCGATCTTAATTTGTCCATGGACGAATAGGTAGTCCAATGCAAGATGTTTCATACGAGAGTGAAAGACCAAATTAGCACTCATGTACGTGGCACTGGTGTTGTAACAATAAATTGCTAGGGGTGTTGGGAGTGTGACTCCAAGTTCTGTGAGAAGATTTACAATCCAGTAACACTACAAGAAAATTTGGATTTCGGGACTGAATTTGCGGACTGAGTAATCCGTCCCTAAATTTAGGGACGGATTTGGGACTACTTAAGGACGGATTAGAAATCCGTCCCGAATCCGTCCCTAAATTTGGGGACCGCTGAGTAAGTCGTTCGAAATTCGAGACGGAATCGGGACTAAACTACCGTCCGTCCGCAAATTGCGGACAGATTCACAACCCGTCCGCAATTTGCGGACGGCTACGTCATCCGTCCGCAAATTGCGGACGGTTTATCGACGACTGATTTCCGTCCGCAATTTGGGACTTACCGTCCTCAAACCGTCCGTAAATTTTGGACGTATTAAGGACGAATCGTCGGGAAATATTCATCCTAGTCCGCAATCCGTCCAGAATCGGTCTTAAAATTTTCTATTTAATCTCTCATCTTCTATTCGTTTCTCACACACAAATCTAACATATTTCTCTTAATATCTTGTTATTGTTTCTAATTGTAATGGCATCGTCGTCGAGATCGAATATTTTCGTTTCGAGACAATGGATGTATAGAAGAATTGATCCAGAAACTCAAAGTGTATCAAAGGAGTTTGTAGAAGGCCTTACACAGTTTACGACGGTGGCGACAAATCAACAAGTTTATAGAGAAAACGGTAAGTTGGTTTGTCCATGTATAAAATGCAAAAATGAAAAATTCGTTAATGAGAAAACCGTTTGGAATCATCTCTATTTAAGAGGGTTTACTCCAAATTATTTTATTTGGTTATCTCATGGAGAGAATTTTACACCATGACCGAGGGGTGTTGTGGAAAATTTTAGTAGGGGTATCGTAAATCATGAAGTGTCTCAGACTTTTCAAGATGTAGAAAACCCTTATGTAGAAATGGTGCAAAATGCATTCGTCGAAAGAAACGAATATGAAAATATTGAAGAAGATCTGAATGAAGAAGCAAAAACTTTTTTTGAAATGTTAGAAAGTGCTAGACATCCACTCTATGATTGTTGTAGAAGAGGTCTATCACGGTTGTCTTTATCTGCACGGTTGATGAATTTGAAGATTGAAAATAATCTTTTTCAAAATTGCATGGATTCTGTATCGCAATTAGTAAGAGATTATTTGCCCGAAGATAATAATGCAGTCGAGTCATATTATGAAACAAAGAAGATGATGAGATCATTGGGTTTATTGCCGTATCAAAAGATTGATGTTTGCCAAGACAACTGTATGATTTTCTGGAAAGAAACTTCGGATTTGGTCAATTGTCGATTTTGTGGAAAAGATCGATTTTATTTGACAAGAAATGGAAAATCGGTTATGTTTCATCGTATGTGGTATTTACCAATTACAGACAGGATAAAAAGATTATATCAATTGGAGAAGACCGCAAGCGACATGAGATGGCATGTCGAGCATTCAAGTCCTAACGGAGAAATGTGTCATCCCTCAGATGGTGAGGCATGGAAACACTTTAACAAGGTATATACTGATTTTGCAACTGAGAGTCGAAATGTTTATTTAGGCCTTTGCACTGATGGTTTTAATCCATTCGGGATGTCTGGGAGAAATTATTCGTTGTGGCCAGTTATTATGACACCGTATAATTTACCACCGGATATGTGCATGAAGCGTGAGTTTTTGTTCTTAACAATATTGATTTCCGGGCCTAATCATCCGAAAAGAAGTTTAGATGTGTTTCTTCAACCACTAATTGAAGAATTGAAAGAATTATGGAAGGGAGTTCCAGCGTACGACGTTTCGAGACGACAAAATTTTATATTACGAGGTGCTCTTATGTGGACAATAAGTGATTTTTTAGCTTATGGTATGCTATCTGGGTGGACAACGCATGGTCGATTGGCTTGTCCATATTGCATTGATGAAACAGATGCTTTTCAGTTGAAATATGGACGAAAGACGAGTTGGTTTGATTGTCATCGCTGTTTTCTTCCTCCTGATGATACATTACGACGCAACAAGAGGAATTTCAAAAGGAATATTATTGTGCGGAAATCTCCTCCTCCAATTTTGACCGGCGAAGAGATATTGTATGAAAGACTTCTTGCTTTGGTTATTCCTAGGAGTATAGATTGCGGAGGAAACAATCATCCGAGATTTGATTGTTACGGAAATACCCATAATTGGTACAAGAAAGGATGTGAACCGTCGTACGTGGAATGTGAACCGTCGTACGTGGAATTGTTAGAATGTACACATAAGAAAAAATGATGTGAACCGTCGTACGTGGAATTGTTAGAACGTATCCACAAAAAAAAAAATCCGATGGTTTGTGGGTAGATGCCAGGGCAAAACAAATTCACGACGATGTTGGTAACATGGCATCGGAACGAGTGTCCCAAATTCCGCCAAGAGAAGATGGGACGCAACCGACTCTTTCTCAAGAAGAATGCAACGAGATGTATTTCGAGGTAAATTTAATACATTTTTACAATAATTTTTTTATTAATAATTTAAATTAAATGTTAATATTTTTGTAGCAAGTAACGCCGTACAAAGGTCGTCTATTTGGTCTTGGAGGAATGTCATCAAACCGTACGAGTTCCTCGAAAGGCAAGGAAAAGGTCGCGAACGAGGAATTAGAAAATACAATCTCGGAGATGAAAGCACAATTACAACAACAAAACTCACATGTCATCGCTTTGCAAAGAGAAGTAGAACAATCAAGAAGGGAACGTGAGTAGTGGCTCATAATGATGAAGGCACACATGCCTTCTATTAATTGGGATACGGCCGAAAATAATGATGCTAACGACGATACTAATTTGTAAATGGATAATTAAATATTATTATATGCATACTTTTTATTTAATTTCAATTTTTTTTTAATTTTGTGTTTTAATTTTTTAAAAAAAATCCGAACGGAGAGCTGGCCGTCCGGAAATTTCCCGACGGCCAGCTCTCCATCCGGAAATTTCCCGACTGCCAGCTCCCTGTCCGGAAATTTTAAAATGAAATCGTCGGGTTTTACGACGATTTTCGGACTAACCTTTTCGTCCGAAATTGCAGACCGTTTGCGGACTACATTTACCGTTTGTAATTCCGGACGGATTGCGGACGGGGATTGATTGTCGACGCTCGTTTGCGGACGGCTCGTGCCAGTCCCTAATCAGTCCCTAAATGAGTTTCCGGACGGATTAGGTTGAGTTTATTGACTCGGCGCCATTAGTTGGGTCCCTAATCCGTGAATTTCTTGTAGTGTAAGGCTCGGTCGATATGTTGGCAAGAGAGTGATATTCAGCTTCCGTATACGATATGTTGGCAAGAGAGTGACCCGTTTGCTTTTTGGAGGACCACGAAATGGGATGTAAACCAAGATAGACAATACACGCTCCAGTAGATTTGAAGTTTGACGGATCGCCTACACAGTTTGCATCACTAAAGGCATGTAATGTGAGAGTGTTACAGGCAACCATAAATATACCTTTGTTCCGAGTGTCTGCTAAGTATCTAAGTACACATTTTACACATGCCAAGTGTTCATCCGTCACATGAATTTCGAGAGCTTGTTCATTGCAAGCTGATGTCAGGCCGAGTAAAAGAGAGATATTGAAGACTTCCAATGACTTGACGAAAGGGGTCCTGATCTGGAAGAGGAGTTCCGGTGGTAAATGTGAGTCGTGATGTAGTTGCCATTGGCATGGAAACTAGTTTGACATCGTGCATATTCACCTGTTGGAGAATTTTCGTATGTACTTACGTTAAGATAGGTGGAGACCATGTGAGGTACATACCGCCTCAACGCCAAGAAAGAACAATAGGGAACTCAAGTCCTTAAGAGAGAATCGTGATGCCAAGGTCTTAACAAAGAATTGAATCTGATCTGAAGAAGATCCCATAATAATCAGATCGTCGACGTAGATGAGTACAAATAGTTGTGTGCAAGAAGACTGTAGCATAAACAATGATGCATCCGCCAATGAATTCGTGAAACCGGACCCAAGGAGAAATTTCTAGAGCTCCGAGTACCATGCTCGAGGAGCCTGTTTGAGTCTATAAATTACTTTGTGAAGCTTGCATATGAAATTAGGAAGATGTGTATCGACGGAATCTGATGGTTGAGCCATATATACATCCTCATGTAGACGTCCTTGTAGAAAAGCATTGTTGACGTCCAATTGGTGAATATCTCAACCATGGAAGGTAGCAAGGCTCGGGACAAGACGGATTGTTGCAGGTTTAACGATAGAACTAAACGTCTCATGAGCCTACCACTATCAAGGATTTTGGTGTGGTCTGGTGAGGACAGCGGTGCAGATCTTTCGGGAGTAGTAGATTTAGTGGTGCAGTTGAGTCGGTAATGCAGTGGATCTGTCGAGAGCAGTAAACCAGGCTGTAGTTGGCTGGCGGTGATGAAGAAGGTGTTGTGGTCTGATGAGGACGCACGGGTTTCTTCGGCTTCTCGGGTTCGGTATGCGAGCTTGACGGACTCAGACGAAGCTCCAAGGCGATGTCGTCGAGTGAAGAACGAGGTCTCAACCAAAGCTTCATGGTGCAGCTGAAGCGATGAGCCTGAAGACTGTTGGAGTGGCGATCGATCTGTTACCAGCGGATGATCTGTCAGAACAGTTGAGACGAGCTAAAACATAAAAAAATATTCAGGCATGTTAAAATAATTAATATATTTCACTTGAGAATTTTAGAAAAGTTTATATTTAATATACAAAAAATAAATGAAAAATAATAAATAATAAATTGTCATGTTGGAGTTTATGAATTAATAATATGAATCATTGACTTTATTAAACATCTCTAACATTTGAATTAGATTTTCGGTTTACACAGACTATTAATTATGAATTAATATATTTTTTCAAAAATATTTAACGGGAGAGATAATTTTTATGTTTATGTAAATCAAAATAATAGTTGACACAAAAAAAAATTAAATCAAGGAAATGTAAGATTGAAATTAGCAAGATAAGGTAAACATATGCATGTTTTGCCTATTTAACTAGATCCACCGTTGAAAAAAATGTATCAGTTAATAATATGAATCATTGACCTCTATATAAGGTATTAAATAATTTTATCATTGAAATTTAGTTTTTTATTTATTTAGATTTAAACTCATATTCAATATAATATAGAAATTAGTTTATACATTTGAATATTTCAATTTTAAACTATGGATCATGAATTTCATGTTTTGTTATGGATATACATATTTTATTATTGCATTATCAATATGAATGTGAAAAGAAATATTATATTATATTATTTTATATGAATTAGATCATTATTATGAATTTTTATATATGTTATTGAAAAATATTTAATATGTAAGAAAAAATTTATGTTTATATAAATCAAAATCATTGTTGATATAAAAAGGATCAAGAAAAAGTAAGACTGAAATGAAACAAGATCAGATAAAAGCATATGCATGTCATGACCATTCAAACCAGATCCCACCATTGAGAAAAGTGTATTTATTAATTCTGTTTTTACCTCCCTTGAGTGTTATTGGTAGTTCAACATTGTGAGTCACGATTTATGACTTGGAAAACGGAGATTCTATTTTTCTTTTAATTTTTAAAAAATTATTACTTATATATTAATATTCCTTGCTTGTTTGACATCTCTTTTTGGTCGTGACACTTCTTTTACGTACACTTTGCATATAATGTAGTTATATTGACACATAAATAATTATTTTACGAATTGGTAATATGATGAGAATCTAATTTTATCTTTATTGGATATGATTATTTAAAGTGAAAATTTGAGTAGTCGATATAAAATTGAATGTCATAACACTAAATTGTTATTCACCATTACCCAAATGTTTTAAATATTTTTGGGAAAAATAACTTCTGCTATAAAATTGATTTAAAGAAATTGGTGTAAATAGTTTTGTCGCTTTAAAATAATATTTATATCAAACAATGTTTATATGTTATTTAAGTTATTTATAAAATTATTAATTATAATTGATTAAACAGATACAAATTTATTAAACCAAATTTCTTTATTATCTGATATTTTACAAATCTTCTTACTTTTCCCTTATATTTTTCCTATAATTCTTTTTTATTAATATTTCTTTCTTTCTTTTCCTTCTACCTCTTTTATAGTTTCTTCTCTAATTTCTTTAAGCTTTTCCAAACTATCCACCACACTATCTTTTTTTGTTAAATATGTTTTACATTGTGAAATGACACTCACATATATAAGTAATGTTTCATTGTAAATTTACGTTGATTATAACAGATTAACTAAATAATTATGTTTATTATTTATAAGCTAAACTAATATCTATAATGTTTTGTCATCCCATGAAATATTTATACTCATTATAATGAACCAAACACATGCAAATTTTCGTCCATTATTGGAGAATAAAATGTGTAAAAGACATGGTTTATCATATTTTTAAACACAAAAAATCCATATTTTATTATTTTGTTAAATATCGAAAAAAAATTATTATGAGATATTTTATTGATTTGATATATATATATATATATATATATACTTACAGGCAGCTTTTGCATTGGTCACGCAAAGGGGGAGGAGATAGACAGGGTCACTGAACACAAGAGTGGTCCATCTTCACTTAGCTGCGTCTCCCGTGGGACACAGTCCTCTCTCTCCCCTTCTCTTTACTTTATCAGCCTTCTTCATCCACATTATTATTATTTTATTATTATTATTATTATTATTATTATTAGAGAAATATTTAATAAATTATGTTTAATTAATTTCGACTGACATACATATTTGTCTAAGATAACGATTCACCAATTAAACTTACTACAAGTGAACTTTTCATCCACATTTATCGATCTCTATATTATAGACGTGCATGTAATCGATAAAAATTACTATATTAATGTATTGATCTAAATACAAAAATTAAAGGTTAATATATAAAATAAAAATATAGACTTTCCTAATATTTTATTTGTAAATGTTGAATACAAATTCTGGTCGTTTTTATAAAACAAAAAAAAATAGATCGATAATTGCTCTTTTGCTAAGAGACACGAGATGCTTAGCGTACGCATTAATGCATGGAATGACGTTACGTTCAAAGGCTCAAAACCAAAGGAAAATTTTAGAATATAAATAATATGTATATATATATATCCATATGTTCCAACATAAGACAGCACTGTCATAGTTTTATATACATTTTATGAAACTTTCATCAACCTTATCTATATTTGAAAAATATTAATATAAGTAAGAAGAATGTGTAATCGAATCTAGTCAATAAAATATATAAAAGGTATTTTTCACTTCAGATTTGACTGTTTATATTGATGATATTTACACTAATCGAGATCTAGAACTTAGCGGATTGTAAGATTTATATTTTTTTTAATATACAATAATATTATTTGTTTTATTACGTAATTATTACTAGTTAAAGATGCTTCTTCAATTAGTTTCCACTTATAACATTTGTAAGTTAAAAAGTCCACATATATAAATCTTATGATATCTTTCTGCCCTTCGAATTTAGAACCAATGCTTGACGAGATATATACGAATATTACAGTAAATTATTCATTTCTTGTTAATTATAAGATACTCTCAACCCTTTATTGTAATATTATATGAAGGACCCATATTAATTGATATTAGAGAATTTGTATATTGATACCTTTCTTTGCTTTTGTTTTTTTTTTTTAATGAAAAGAGGTATCACACTTTATAATTTATAATGTATAATGAAAATTTAGACCGAGGGCACCGGTTTTCAGTTATATTCAACACGATATTATAAACTAATATATATTTAGTTTCAAATGGTTATGAGATGCATTTTAGTTTTCTATGAATATACCTTCCATACACAACTCAAAAGCTCTTTCAAAATACAAAACTCAGATTGAATCTGAAATAAAAGTAAAATGTCACATAATTCCATGTGTGAATCATCTAGAACTATTAATATGAGATATTTTATTTAAACACAATTCAGATAAATTATCAGCACAAATATTTGAAATTTAGCAGGTGTATCTCAAAGATAAATCAATTTTTTCTTTGTCTTTTTAGCATTTTAGTTAATTTTTGTTACTTTATGAACATCCACTTGGGATTCTAGGATGTTAGGTTGAGAGATCTCCTACCAATAAGACTCATGATACAACATTGGTATACTCTTATATTTAATTGCTGAAGACACTTGGTCCCCGTCCCTAACACAGGATGCCTTCAGTATCCGTTTCCAATCCGTCTGCAAACACGAACGATTTAGGGACTGTTTCTCCGTTCGCAAATTTAGGGATGGATTAAGGACCAATTTTTTTCCCGTCCCTATTCCGTCTGTAATTCGTCCGCACATTTAGGGAAGGACTGGTGAGTCCGCAAAATTCGTTTTCAATCTTCAAATTTCTAGTAGTGTACTTGAAATGATTTAAACTTCGAGAGAATGTAGATCCACATAATATGATTGAACTCTCTGATAGAAACAAAATGATTTTTTCGAAATCTTTATTGAGTTCATGTATGTGAGAAAAAATTTTGAATCTAGAAACATCATTTCACTTGTAAATAATAAATATACTCATATCGTTTTTATTGTTCATGATTGTAGTTTTTATAAAATCAATAGTCTTAATTATTCTTAGTCATCATGTTCGATCCCATTACTACATGATTGGTATCCTTGCGTAATGAATGGTCTAGGTATAAATATTAAAGCTAGTGCATTAGATCACACCAAGGTGACACACCAAATTTTTTGCACCATTATTGACTACTAAAGGTAATTTTAATTATTTGATTATATGAATGTATATCATTTCTCTGTTTTAAGTATGCTGTTGAGATCTCATTTTTGTTTTGTTTTCCTTGTGTCATTTGCAGGTACCTAGTTAATTAACCTGAGTGCTGAAAATTCTATACTCGTGGCACTTGGTTCAGAAATTAAAAAAAATGTTGCAACGACTATCCAAAAGAAAACAAAAAGAGGAGACCAGTGGTCGATAACATAAAAAAATGTGGTTCTGTACGAGGAGAATTATGGAGTATATACCACTCCTTAGCACACCTAACTCATATCATGTATTTGACAGTGGAATATCAACCGTAGAATGTTTGAGATTCAGCTATAATCGCGTTTCGAAGGAGACTAAATGAAGATATGTACATCTTACGAGGTTCAAGATATTGTGCGACTCAGTCAAACTAGTCCAAAGGGTGATGAATGAGGTTTTTATGTTATTAGCCTTTTGTTCTCTCTTATTGATAGAGCGCAAGAGTGGTTCTACTCTTTGGCGTCAGGTTGTACCCACACTTGGAGGCAGCTTGAGGAGTAATTTATTATGAGGTTCTTTCCGCCTCATAAGGTACATACGTTAAATAATAAGATCAATTCCTTCACTCAAGAGGATGATGAGATGTTGTATGAGCCGTGGGAGAGGTTAAAGGCTATCAACGTGCATGTCCACACCATGGAAGATCGGAAGTACCTCATTTCTGTCTTTATTGAGGGAATCTAAGAAGACATTCGCTTATGTTTTAGTTTGGCTAATGGAGGACCTTTGCATAACCTTCACTTCACTAAAATCGAGGAACAAAATCGAGAAAATGGCTAATAAGAGGAACATTCCAAGCGACTATGTGAGGAGAGCTCCATCGAGAGAGTCGACAAAAACGACATCATAACTGTTCGAGCCAAGTTAATTGAGTTGAAGCTCCAAACATAAAACATAAAGCACATAGCATCACTACGAATGGATCTTCATGGGAATCAAAACAATCATTGGACAGTATACATGACGAAACAAACAACAGAGTAAGCAAATTATATGGCGAAAATATCATACTCGAAAATGTACAATAGGACATAAAGAAATAACCCAAATTTCTCCAACAAGAATATCGCCAATGTGCAGATCCACTATAGGGGAATTTTTAGCCACAAATATTCCAAAAACAACCCCAAAATCAAAATTTCAAAAATAAACCGTCATATCCAAATCTGACCTACCAACGAACGAGAACCCAATAGCACCGTAACAATCTAAGGCGGACGATGAGATCAATTATATGTTTTTTTAGTTGATGCAGAAACAAAATATTCATGAAGGAGAGGTGCACAAGATGATGGTTGAACAAAAAGACATTAAACGAGTGTTAGTACAACAAATCGACCTGGCTAAGACTAATCAAAATCATTGAGAGTATATGATCGATCTCTTGACTTTAAACGAGCTTTTCTTGGGAAGCAACCTAAATCTTTTTAGGAACACTTTTGATTTTCCTTCTAAGGTGGATTTATTTATTCGGACCTATATTATTTTTAGAATCCATATATGTGTATCTATATATTTTGAGAGAAGACACATACCAATTTTCTTAGGAGTTCATGTAACACCTTACAAAAAAAATTAAGTAGACTTCAAACAATCACTATGTATACCTCGATTTTCTATGAATATACCTAGACTACACGGCTCTGACGTTCCCCATGAATGCAAAACCCCTTTTGAATTCGAAATCCAAGCAGAACGCCATACAAATTTGTGTGTAAAATGTCTAAAACTATTATCCCAATAATTCTAGATTCTCGAATAACTCTCTATCGAATTACTCACCCACAAACTTTCATACATTTATTGTTCAAGGTTTGTGTTACAAATATTTCCCTTTCAAGTGCTCATTAAATTTTTCGCACATTCGCATCTCTTAATATAATGCAAAGAGTGGTATGGACATGCAACCAAAATGCTCATTAATTTTCTTACCATAAAATTGGTAATTGCTTGATTTTCTCGACTTACAATATTTCCATATATTTTGTAAATGGTTCTAAACCTAAATAAATATTTAATGTAATTAAAAAATCAATAATAATAAAAAATGTGCATAATGTTATAAAAGTTTTCAAATACTTGTCTGACGATTGATCAATGCCTATCTCATATACCGACTAGTCAACACTTCGTTGATGTCTTAAAACTTTTGTTTTACTAACTTTTTTCCAAAATTTTGAAATATACAAAATATAGTCTTCAAAATTTTACAATAAAAATATAAAATAACAAATAGTTTAATCTATGTAATATAAAGTATTAAAAGTTTATTAATCATTATCATAAATTTCGTAACATCTAAAAATATAGTCATTCCTCTCTATTTACTTGCTTGACATCGACGTTCAATTCACAATTAATATCAATGAAGTCAAAAATCATCTTTAGATTTAAATTCATCATTATCATTGTGTTTTAAAAATCTGGACTTTGAAAGTTATGCTATATTATTCATCTTATCTCTAGCATTGAATTCTTTCTAAAAAACGCACGATTGAAGGTATATAGAGTTACTAGTCAAGACCGCATAAGTGTTGGTTAGTTTGAATTTTTTATTTTTTTTTCTCTCATAAAAAATGAGTTTGTGTGACAAACCAAAATTTTAATCAAATCATATGGGTTAATTCATATAGGCTATAAGTCAATCCACAGGTTTGGATACAATTATATATCCATTATATTTATTTTCATAATTATATATAATTATAATATTTTTATATAGAGTTTATGTTTTGAAGTATCAATTTTTAATTTTTTATACCATTATATAGTAAATAATTCATCAAGATGATATTTATGTTTTTAAGTTTCAAATTTCAAAATATTTAGTTAAATATTGTTTTTATTTAAATTTTTAGATATTTTTTGGATCGTCTATGTATTTTTATTATTTATTTTAATGTTTTGAAATTTTGAACTATTTAAATATTTTTATTCGAAGTTTAGATATTTATTTTAATTATTTATGAATATTTAAATATTTTATAAATAATTTATTTTATAAAAATATAAAAAAAGGTTAAATATAATTCTAAAATTTCAGCTCATATTAAACAGTAGAAGGATCGAATTAATCTAACATAATCAAACAAATAGTAGATTACACTAAATATTAAATATCACCTTGATATTTTTTATATCTTTCTTTCATTCTTTCCTTATTTCTTTCATTCTTTAATGGTCTTGAATTATTTAGTTCTTGATCTTGAATATATTGTGTATTATAAATACACCTGACCATATATATTTTGAATTAATCAAATATTCTTTTTCATTTTTTAATATGGTATCAGAGCATATTTTTCAGTTGAATTAATCAGCAATTTTTTTCTTCCGGTGAATGATTCATCCGACGATTTTTTTTCGTTCATCTCACTCTTTTTCGCCGTGTTTTTTTCTATTTCTGTGTTTCTCTCTTTTGCCAGATTTTTGTTTCTCTAATTCTGCAATTGACCAAATTATGTTTTTCTATTTTTTTTCTTAGTTTCATCTGATCAATTCAAAATCTTAAAAAAAAGAACGAAATTAAAAAAAAAGAAATAAACTGAATGAATGAATGAAATAAAAAAAATTAAAATATCAAGATGATATTTGATATTGAACTAGAGTAGATCAATAAACTAGGAAGAGAACAACAATTTTTTTTAGATGTGATTAATAAGAACCGGATAATTAAATATTAATTCATTATAAAGACGCATATTAGCTAGTTCAGTGATTGGGCAATCTGAGCCTTAATTTGGATATCTTATTTTTATTGGATTTTCAATTAATATGATTCTTTTAAAAGAAGAACATTTGAATTTGACTTAGATGATCTATATTCTCCATTAACTTAACCAAACAAATTAATTAAGTTTTCTGTATTCTTTTATTTATAAAGGAAAAATCGTTCTATAGTTGTATTTTGATTTTAAATTTTTTATTTTTCTAGAAAAAATTATAAATGACGCTATTCATTATAACTCTTTTCTAAAAAAACACGTATGTATATCCATACGTATGGAATTAACCCGGGTTTTTTTTGTAAATTAATTTTTATTTATTTAAAAGAAAAATGGTTCGATAAGATTGTGATACTCTGTTCCTGTTGGCAGTAGTGTTCGACTTGTTCCTGCTCCGTATATAATTAATTATTCACTTCTCTCTTCTCTGCAATTTTTTATCGTTAAAATAATTTATGTTGTTTGATTAGCAAAGCATTAATGAAAGATTTAGGGTTCACCAAATCCATCAAACCCATTTCTTTAAATCTCTTCATCTCTGAAACCACAACATAATATTTCGAATTTCCGACGAACAGTCGTGAAAATTCTGGAATTTTGTTTCTGGGTTTGAGCAAAAGCTCCGATCTTGGCAATGTCTCAGATCGATATAGAGCAGGGGAGATACCATGAGAGTGACGTCAGCATATGCTTTTCCGACAACGACGACGTGGGCTCGTGCTACTCTTACTTCTACTCGACCACCGGAGGATCCTTCGACTGTGACGACTCGAGGAGAGCGTCTTCGGTGGCTCCGTCGGAGATTGCGGCGGAGGCGGAGGAGAGAGATTGTCGAATATGTCAGTTGGGAGTGGAGAAAGAGACAGGTGGCGGTGGTGCGATTGAGTTGGGGTGTTCGTGTAAGAATGATTTATCAATTGTTCATAGACAATGTGCTGAAACTTGGTTCAAGATCAAAGGTGACAAGTAAGTCTCTCTCTCCTTCATCATCAAAATTATTTAGTAATTCATTTTATTAAATGAAAATCTTTGTTTGTTTATTACATATCGAAATTGTGGAAATTTTTCTGTTTATTTACAGTATTTGCGAATTTGTATTTGCAATTGGAGTGGAAAAAGAACCAAGCTTTAATTGGCACTATCATCACACACAGAAAAAAAAAACACTTTGGAAAATTTCTTATTTAATAAAGCAAAAGAGATTTGACATTCCATTATAATTACTAATTATCTTAATCACTAAGATAATTATTGCTTAGGATCCATTAAAGCATCACTTTCCTTTTTCATGGATATGGTTTTTGTTCCAATATTAATGGTTAATTTAACATACATAGGATTTGTGAGATATGCCATTCGGTGGCTCGGAACATCGCAGGAGCAAACGAGATCACGGAGTCACCGGAGGAGCAGACGGAGGTCAGTGATGGAGCCACAGCGGCGGTGGCGGTGGCAGGTGGAGGGAGTCAGCCGCCGGAAAGCCAAGGCGTATGGCAAAGCCAACGCCTCCTTAATTTCTTATTGGCGTGTATGGTCTTCGCGTTTTTCATATCATGGCTATTTCACTTTAATGTATCCTCCTAAGCACAAACATTTTTATCATGCAAATATATATAGCTGCCAAGAAGCCCAAGCCAGTACCTATTAGTTTGATTAAGATGACCACAATCAGATTTGGTTTAAGAAGAATACATGAAGTTCAAGGATATTTTTGGTTAAAGTTTGATTGTTAGTTAAGTTTGTTGCAGAGAAGATTGTTCTCTAATTATCAGAAAATTCAAATAAATGTATATAAGTATATAGTTTTTGGATTGTTTTTTCGTCACTTTGTCAATATTTTTCTGTTTTGTTTTCAATCGATCCAAGGGGTGTCTTTTTGCTTGTATTGTACCAAACACAAAGAATAAGATCAACTTTTCTCTCGAGACATAGATTTTTCAATCCGAATTTGAACATTCAAGTCATCAAGGAGAGATGTGTCATCCCTCAGATGGTGAGGCGTGGAAACACTTTAACAAGATATATCATGATTTTGCGGATGAGAGTCGAAATGTCTATTTAGACCTTTGTACCGATAGTTTTAATCCATTTGGGATGTCTGGAAAGAATTATTTATTGTGGCCAGTTATAGTGACATCTTACAACTTACTACCGGATATGTGCATGAAAAGGGAATTTTTGTTCTTAACAATAATGATTCCCGGGCCTAATCATCCGAAAAGAAGTTTGGATATATTTCTTCAACCACTTGTTGAAGAATTGAAAGAATTATGGAATGGAGTTCAAGCGTACAATGTCTCAAGGCGACAAAATTTTATGTTACGAGGTGCTATCATGTGGACAATAAGTGATTTTCCAGCTTATAGTATGTTCTCTGGATGGACAACGCATGGTCGATTGGCTTGTCCATATTGCATAGAGGAAACAAATGCTTTTCAGTTGAAACATGGAAGAAATACGAGTTGGTTTGATTGTCATCGTCATTTTCTTCCTGTTGATGATGCATTACGGCGCAACAAGATAAATTTCAAAAGGAACGTAGTTGTGCGGAAATCTCCTCCTCCAGTTTTGACCGGCGAAGAGATTTTGTATGAAGAACTTCTTGCTTTAGATATTCCGAGGAGTATAGATTACAGAGGGAACAATCATCCAAGAATTGGTGGTTATGGAATTACTCATAACTTGTACAAGAATAGCATATTTTGGGATTTGTCGTATTAGAAAAATCTAAAACTTCGACATAATCTTGATGTCATGCACATAGAGAAGAATTTTTTCGATAACATCATCAATACAATACTGAATGTCACAGGGAAGACGAAAGACAATATAAAATCAAGGATCTAGAAGAGTATTGCTCACAAAAGGAGTTACATATAAGTGATAACGGTAAAGCGCCAGTCCCAATATTCAGATTGTCAAATGATAAAAAATATAAATTGTTGAAATGGTTGAAAGAAGATGTGAGATTTCTCGATGGGTATGCGTCTGACATCGGAAGGTGCATGGACATTCAAGGAGGAAAGTTATTAGGGATGAAAAGTCACGATTGTCATGTATTCATGCAAAGACTACTTCTGATATGTTTTTCTGAATTGATGAACAAACATGCACACGAAGCAATTGGAGATATGTGGTTGATTTTATTAATATGTAGTATGAATAAGATTTGTTAAATACACTAATAATACTTTCATGTTATAGGTGTTGGCCTATTCTTCCGAGATTTATGTGCGAGAAATATGAGTATGGATGTGGTTCATCGACTGGAAAATAACATAGTAACTATACTTTGTAACTTAGAGAAGATTTTTCCACCATCATTCTTCGATGTTATGGAGTATTTGACAGTTCATTTACCACACGAAGCCGCATTAGGAGGTCCAATTCAATTTCGTTGGATGTATCCGTTCGAGCGAGTTATGTTTCATCTGAAGAAAAAAACCAAACAAAAAGCTCCTCCGGAGGGTTCAATTGTGGAACAATACGTGAATAAGGAAATATCGTTCTTCACTTTATACTACTTCGAGCCACATGTTCAAACACAGACTAGAAATCCAGACAGATGTTTTGATGGTGGTGTGACGTATTCATATCCAGTACCAAATGTTCTGGACATATTTTGTGGAATTGGTCGATCTGCTGGTAAGGCGAAAGATATATGGTTATCACAACGAGATCTCCATATCGCACATACGTATGTTTTATTGAACTACGAATATCTACAGCCTTTTGAAAGGTAAAATCCCATAACTATGGTTATCACAATGACAATTTTGTTTATTTTTGTAATATTTATAGAATTTTGTTTCTTTTTATATAGGATATTTGATGATATATTGAAGAATACATATACGAACATTGATGATTCTCAACTCCAAGAACTTAAAGAAATATATTTCTCCACATGGATCACACAATATGTAAGTAATGAAATTTTACATACATAAATAAATAACTTCTATAATATTCCGACGATGTGTCTAAGTTTGTACATGTACTGCAGGTTGAGATGAACAATCACCCGTTGTGGCTACGAGATCATGTCAAAGGACCGATTGTGAAAGTTATGAGTTGGCCTATGTATTTTACATGTGGTTATCATTTTCACACTTACGAACATGTGAAATTGAATTTGACGATGAATTATGGTATATGTGTGAAAGGTGAAAGCTATTGTGCATCAGTCGATGAACCATATTTTTATGGGATTTTAAAGGAAATTTTGCAATTGGAATATCCAGGTATGGAAAACAAGTTTAAAACAATGTTATCCTTACCACGTATGTCATTTTGGATTATATTGACTCATATTTTGATATTTGTTTTAGGTTATGTCGGTTTAAAAGTGATGTTATTTCGATGTGATTGGTTCTATATTGGCTCATATTTTGATATTTTTTTAGGTTATGTCCGTTTAAAAGTGATGTTATTTCGATGTGATTGGTTCGATCCAATAATCGGTCGCGGAACAAGAGTAAACAAACTAGGCGTTGTAGAAGTTAACTCCACACGAAGATATGAAAAATACGAGCCTTTTATTCTTGCATCACAAGCCGATCAAGTTTGTTAGCCGATCAAGTTTGTTACGTTTTCTATCCGCATATTAGAAGATCTTCAGGTTGGCGTGTCGCAATGAAGATACTTCCGAGGGGCAAATTTATCGACAACACAGAACAACAACAATTGTCAATGCAACAACAAATGACCGAGATTGTTGCTATTGATGAGGTACGTGTTGAAGCACTTACACACGGTGAAATGGAAGAAATCAAAAGAAATGAATATGATCTTTATGAAGATATAGAAGAAAAAGAAGAAGACGAATTTGAATCAGATACAGAAACACAAGAGTCGACGGATTAATTGTGTGACTCTAAAGATGATGAATCATGTTAAAACGTTTACGGATATTCAACTGTTTCTATTTCTTAATGCATTGTTTATTCGATGTTGAGAGTTTACGGATATTCATGTAAGACGTTAACGTCTTAATAATTTGTTAAATGTTTACGAATTGTTTCTATTTCTTAATGAATAATGTTAAATGTTTAAATGAATACTAATATTCGAAGCATTATTTCTATTTCTTAATGATTTGTTAAATGTTTACGGATGTTCATGTTAGACGGCTACGGATCATGTTAGACATTTACGGATATCCCGCCCCGATCCATCTCGTCCCGTCCCGGCATATTGTCCCGTCCCGGCACATCGTCCCATCTATTCCGGCACATCGTCCCGTTCGTCCCGGCACATCGTCCCGTCCCGATCCCGGAATTGCGGACGGATGAGCCCGTCCCCAATTGGGGACGATCATGGCTCATCCGTCCCCAATTGGGGACGGGATTTAGGTAGTCGTCCGCAATTTTCTTTAAATTTTCGACGGCAGTCTAATTAGGCATTTTCCAGATCGCCCACAGCTCTCTCTCTCACCCATAGTCGCCCCCGCCCGCAGCTCTCTCTCTGTCGATGGCAGCCACGACTCTCCACCTGATTGAGCGCTCCTACTTCCTCTCTCTCTGTCGACGGCAACCGCAACAAATTTGGAGCAATAGTTGTTCCACTTTACAGTGATTTCCACTGGTCGCGGGATCCTCTTTGCGAGAGATACAAGGTATTTCATTCTACCGTTCCTTTTAGCGATTGCTCCGAATTTGTTTATCAACTACACAATTTCACCTCTTGTGGAATACGAGATGAGCGTACATACGGCAGGATCTCGTTCTTTTGCGGAAGTATACGAAGATTTGGTAAGCTTTATTCTACTTTTTATGCATTTATATAAAACTAACATTTCATTAAACTTATATCTTTTTTATTTGTTTTAGGCGAAAGAGAAGGGATCCGAACCATCGTACCTAGAATTGTTGGAACATAAGCACGTTAAGAAGTCAGATGGTTCGTGGGTAGATCCCAAGGCGAAATGTCTTCACGATGAAATTGAAAACATGGCAGCGGAACGAGTATCGCAAATTCCCCGAGAGAAGACGGAACACAAACTACCCTTAGTCAGGAAGTGTACAACGAGTTGTATCTCGAGGTAAATTAATGACATTTCAGTATGATATAATTTTACTATTTATAAATGTCATTAATTCGCGATATTTGTTTTACAGCAAGTTACGCCATACAAAGATCGTTTTTTCGAACTTGCGGGAATGGCCTCAAAACATTCAACTTCCTCCAAGGGTAAAGAAAAAGTATCACAGTACGAGTTCTGGCATACGTTGTCAAAAGTGTTCGAGGCAAAACAAGAATCCGAAAGGCGCGTTGAACAAGCACTAAAGGAGGCTGAACGATCAAACAAGTGAGCTGAACGATCAGAAAGGCGAATGGAACAGTTCCTACGCATGATGAAATCGCAAATGCCTAACATCGATTGGGATGCATTTCAGAACAATGATTCCGATTACGACGATTCGGAAATACCTCCAACGGATTAGTATTAAAAATGTTAGTTATATGTATACTTTTTAATTATTGTTATGTACTAATTTTTATAATTTAATCTAATCAAATTTTATTTCGATTTTATTATTTTATTTTTAAAAAAATTTGGGGACGCACCATTTTCCATCCCTAAAATTTGGGGACGACCAACCATCCGTTCCTAAAATTTGGGGACGACCAGCCATCCGTCCATAAAATTTAGGGACGACCAGCCATCTGTCCCTAAAGTTTGGAGATGCCTCGTTGTCCGTCCCCAAATTCCGAGTCCTTTTTTTATCCTTTTTAAGGACCGTTTGCGGACTGCAATTTCTGTCCTTAAATCCGGACCGTTTGCGGATTGACTTTTACATCCTTAATTGCGGACGGATTGGGGACGGATAACATTTGGCGACGTGGGTTTGCAAACTTCCACCGGTCGTCCCTAATTCGTCTCTAAACAGGATTAGGGACGGATTCTTCAGTCCCTAAATCGTGATTTTCTTGTAGTGTTAATCGTTCAAAAAACAACACGTATCATGAAAGAATCAAACACATTAATGTGAGGTTGTATTTCACTATAGATGTTGTAGGACAAGGTCAAATGAAGGTTCTAAAATTTCTACTGAAATTACTCCTGCTCATGATCTCACAAATCATATTCACATTAATAAGTTCAAATGAGCAATGAGTTTACTGAAGTTATCTGAAAGTTATTAAGTTAATTGGTCGAAGAACTATGATCTTTTAAGGGTATTCTTTGATAAAGTTTACAGGTTAAAGGTGAGTAAAATATTGATACAAATCCGATTTATAATCAATGTGAAGATGTTGGATTAAGATGACTAAAATGAGATGTAATTATCAGAAAGTTCAAAGAGATATACATAATCAGAAAGTCAATGAGATGTATATAAATATGCAGTTTTTGGAAAGGTCAAGGAGATATATATATATATATATATATATGCATTTTTTTGTTGTTTTTACCAATATTTTATTCTCTTGTTTTCAATTGAATTCAAGAGGTTTCATCTTGTTTGTATTGTATCAAATAACAAGAATAAGATTAACTTTTCTTCTGAAATCGTATGATGAATATATTGTTCAATCCAAATTCGTTGAGAATCAATCTCTCACTCATTCTCGACAGTATTTTTATAATTGTTGACCTACCAATTGTATGAAAACGGCAAAAATAGAAAAGTTCATAAAAACTCATAAATATTTTGAACGAAAATTATATATTAATTTTTTTACATTTTATAAATGGATTATCAAGTTGTTTTCAAAATAATAAAATAGCACACATTATATAATTATGGGAAAACAGCCTATTCCCCCTGAACTTTACCACTTTAATCATATTCCCCCTAAACTTTTCTGCTCATCCTATTTCCACCTAAACTATGACAACTCATCTTATTCCCCCTGAACTTTAAAAATTCATCTTATTCCCCCTCCGTTAACTTTCTGTTAAATATTTTTAAAACAGCCTATTCCCCCCCCCCAAACTGTATGATTTCCAGCCTATTCCACAACCATGGAAGAAATACGAGTTGGTTT
>CM071862.1:27250147-27281980 GCA_036759665.1 Gynandropsis gynandra | reverse complement strand
GATAACTATACCATATATATATATATATATATATATATATATATCTATATACCAAAACTTTTAACTTCCATTACAAAGGAAAAAGTAATACAAGTAAATTTATTACTATAGAAAAATAATGTTATTAAATTCTATTTTTAGGTTATACTACTTAACTTTTAAAATTTTTAAATCTCATTGAATAATTGTTATATTCTTTTATTTTAGAGTATTAGAAGAATCCTAAATAACAGATAAATCTTATTGTAATTATGGAATATATATATATATATATATATATAAAAGAACCGATTAGAGGGACCCTTCTCACCACATGGGGAGACATAGGCATGCTTGTCCAAACACAAATGATCATATAACCCACTCATTAAAATGAATAAATTCTCAAATGCAAAGAAGATGGTCCAAAATAATCATTATAATAATCGTATTAATATTAATAAACCCGCATAGTATACATATGATTTACCAAAGATATATATATATATATATATAAGAGAAGAAAGGCAATAGATGAAATCAAGAGGCTTTAATAAAACACACCGTCTCTAAGACAGTTGACAGTTGGTATAATAAACCTTCTACAATTCTTTTAAAAACAAAACTGGAAAATAATATTTTTTATAGATTTAAAGTTTAAAATGGATTTTATTTCTTATAAATCCGAAACTAATTATAATAAACATGTTCTAACTAAAAGCATAAAGCGAACCGATTTGGCCTTTATCGAGACATGCATCAATTATTAAATTTAAACCTAACATATTCGATATAATTGTCTACATGAATTTTCTTTAATATCTAAAAATAACTCATTATTTCATAAAATATCTATAAATTTATTATACATATAATACTTCTAAAAATCTAAATTTTTAGTTAAAAATTCGAGTAACTGGATATGACTAATAATTTGACATTTACAAAATATATACTTCATATTCACAAATTCCATTCAAATCTAAATTAAATTTCATTACGTCATGTGGTAAATAATGTTGTTGAATCAGTCAAATTTGATCTAAAGAAAATCTGATCAAAATAAAATTTAGATATATCTAACGTTTTATTTACTTAAAGTAAACAATAAATTTGTTTAGATCAGTTAGGACTCTTGAATTCTTTCATTTTCTTAATTCCTTTGTATATATAGTAGAGATTACAAGAATGAAATATAACGAAATTTTCAATATTTCTTTCATTTTTATAATTTTCTTTTCTTCTTCAAATTTCTATGCAACTCGAATTCAAGAATTATTGTATCGTAACAAATGCTGACATTGGTTCTTTATCATCTTTCTTATTCAAATTCCATATGCTAACTCGAATCAAATTTCTTCATCTTCTTCATGTTGTAAGTGTTTTTTTCTTGGTTTCACATATGTGGTGCAAATGTTAACATTGTATCATAGCACAAATAAAGCTTTCTAATTCTCATATTCTTCTTCTTCTTCACAATTTGTTCTTTTTTTTTCCTCTCTGTAACAATTTGTTGCTTCATTATCATCTTCCGTATGAAACCATTTGGCTTGCATTATTCTTTGTCAAAAACATGGCTTCAACATCTTCCCCAACAGTTTACTCTTATAATAATCTCTATTTCTTAGCAAATATCGATCACTCCAATCTTCACCTTGTATCTGATACATTCAATGGGCTTGAAGACTTTGGTTCTTAGCATCGATCCATTACCATGGCTTTTGAAACGGAAAACAAGTTGGGCATAATTGATTGTTCTTAACCTAAACCCAATGACGATGATCTAAACTATCGTTTTTGGTCTTGAAACAACATTGTTGTAAGTTCTTAGCTTCTAAATTCAGTCTCTAGAACTATCTTTCAAAGTCTACTTTACATGAAAACAACAAGGGATATGTGGATTTACATCACAACAAGATTTTAATAACATAATGCCCTTAGGATCTTCAGTATAAAATGTCAAATGAGATCTCTACGTCAAGGAGTGATGGGTGTTTACTCTTTTCACACAAAACTAAATACAATTTGGGAAGAGTTCAAGTCTGTATAACCATCTCAACTTTGTGATTCTGAACTTTGCACTAAAAAATTTTATGAACGGTGGACAAAACTTTTCAAAAGTGATTTTGTTCTTGAGTTCTTGTTTGGACTCAATGATTCCCTTGAGCAAACATTAGATTAAATTCTCATGAAAGATCTTCTTCCTTACATTCAACGAGCCTTCAAGATTGTGAGTCAACAAGAATGTTAGAGAATTAAATTCCTTTATTTCATTTGATTCAATCATTTTCAAACTTCATTTGTTGTCATACCTTCTACTGAATCAATCTCTAAAGTTTCAAACAACAATTATAAACAAAAACAATGATTATTATGTACTCATTGTGGTCTTTATGGTCACACAGTTAATCAATGCCATAAATTTCATGGATATCCCCTAGGACTTAAGTTCTCTTCTGAGTCAGCAACAACTTCAAAAACCTCATCTCAACCTCTTCTACCTAGACCTTTCTCTAGACCGTCTTCTTCTTACTCATCTTCCAAAAATGCTATAGAATCATTGCAATAAAAAAACAAAATCCATTTTGTTGGAAGATTTATAGAAATCTTTATCTCTATTAGGATAACAGTTGATTTTCCTCCTCCAATTTTATCCTCTAATGGTGCTCCATATTCAAATTCTTCTGTTAACATATTTTTTTTCTTTGTTTCTTGTAATTATGTTCTTGATACAAATATTTTCATATCATCCAATGATTGCATCATGAATTCTGGCCCCAATTAATGTTTGTTCCAATTCACAATTATTTCATGAGTTACATAATGTCACTCCTACAAAGATGACATTACCTGGAATTTTCTTTATCATATCATTGGCTAGAACCATGATACTTTCTGACTATATAACCCTTACTAATGTTGTTTACATTCCTTTTTTAGTATACATAGTATTAGTCCTTTATTACTTTTTAATAATTTCAAAGTTTGTTTCTCACAAGATTCGTGTATCATTTAGGAATCTACTCTAGATTTGATGATTGATCATGTTAAACTTCAACACAACCTTAATTTCCTTTTGTCTTCTAGGTCTTTCTCATAGATAATTTTACGTAAACATGATTTCTGCTTACTCATTTCTCTGGCATAAACGTCTTGGACATGCTTATTTACCTTGCATTCAGTCTATTTCTTCTCATCTTTCCTTGAATTCTTGTTCCTCATTACCTCATCGTGTTACCTGTCACCTAGCTAAACAAAAATATTTTCCATTTCCATCATCTAACCAAATTGTTGACTCTCATTTTTCTTTGATTCATATGGACATATTGAGACCATTTTCATGTGTTTCTTATAATAGTTATAGATATTTCTCATTGTTGTAGATATTGTTCATGAGTCACCTGGATATTTATGTTAAAATCAATATATGATGTCCTTACAATATTTTCTGCATTTATTACTTATGTTGAAAACAAGTTTGCAACTATAGTTAAGTCCATTCTTGTTGACAATGCTCATGAACTTGCATTCAAAGATCTATGCATCAAGTAGGGGATTCATCATTATTCTAACAATGCTCATGAAAAAACTTCAGCATATATTAAATGTATCTAAAGCTCTATTATTTCACTCTAACTTACATTTTCTTGCTGGTCATATTGTTTTATAACTCCAATCTTTCTCATTAATAAAACCCCAAGTAATTGTTTGTCAAACAAATCTCCTTATGAAATTTTGATGCAGAAAGTTATTGACTACTCAAATCTTAAGGCTTTTGGATTTCTATGTTACAACTCAATATTTGTTCAAAGAGATACAAGTTCTCTCTGAGATTACAACCTGCATTTTTCATTGATATTCCAATGGTTACAAAGGCTACAAATTATTGCTTCTTGATACTAATTAAATAGTTATTTCTAGACATGTATTGTTTCATGAAGACATTCTTCCTCGGTCATGGAATCTAATAACTCTTCATATTCCTTATCATATGTTTTTCCACAAACCATTCTTCCTCTTTCCATTCTTGATTTTGACAATGTTAATTCTTCTCTTCTAGCTTATGCTCCTTCATCATCTCTTCTTCTTTGTGTTGCATCTCGACCTAGAAGAATCACAAGACCTCCTTCGTACTTGACTGATTATCATTGTTTTCTTTCTGAAACTAACATCTTACCACAGTCAAATATTTCTTATCATTTGTCTTCAATTTTAACATATGACAATTTGCATCTTGAATACATAAAATTATTTTATAGCTTTCAATTGTCTCATAACCTTCAACTTTCAAGCAAACCATTATTTCCAAGGGCTGGAAAATTTATGGATGATGAATATAAAGATTAATTAGCAAGCGATACTTGGTCAATTGTATCATTACCACCTAGCAAAAAATGTGTTGGTTGCAAATAGGTTATGAAATCAAACAACATTCCGATGGCTCAGTAGTCAGATTCAAAGCTAATTTTGTAGCAAAGGGATTCACATAACAAGAAGGAGTGGATTTCATTGACACCTTTTCCCATGTTGCTAAATTAGCAACTAAACTCCTTTTTTATGTATTTATCATATATAAATGGTCTTGATATCAATTTGATATATCTAATACCTTGATGACAGCCTTGATGAAGAAATCTTCATGTCAATCCCTCTAGGTTTTAAACCACCTTCAGGCATCAAACTTAAACGTAATGTCATCTGCAAACATCACAAGTCCATATATAGTTTAAGACATGCACCAAGGAAATGTTACTCTACTTTTTTCAATGTTCTTTTGAATTCTTATTTTTTTAACTGGTTGCCTTTGATAACACTTTGTTTGTCAAGTCCACTTCCACTAGTTTTCTTACTCTTTTAGTTTATGTAGATGACATAGTTGTGGCTAGTAACAATGATAATATTGTCTTAGAACTCAAAAAATTATCAAGTACTCACTTTCAACTTAAAGACCTTGGTCCTTTAAGGTATTTTGTAGGATTTGAAGTTGCTAGATCAAAATCTGGACTTTGCCTTTCTCAAAAAAGGTATTATCTTGAACTAATATCAAAAGCAAACCTCTTTGGATGAAAACCAACATCCACTCCTCTAGATCTTGGTTTGAAGTTAAAGAAAAACTTAGATACATTACTGTATCAATTCAAAATATTGAAAAAAAAAGAAAGAAATTCTTTAGTGTTTTTTTCCGGCGAAAGCATTTAGTCTTACAATACTTTTAGCTATAGAGCATCCATTGGTAAGTTTATTTATCTTATTATTACAAGACTTGAAATGGCATATGTAGTCCAAAACCTTTCACAATTTCTTTCAGCACCTACATCTGATTATTTCAAAGCTGCAACTAGGGTAGTTAGATATTTAAAGTCCAATCCAAGATAGGGTTTATTTTATTAAGCTCGTTCTGAATTGTGTTTGAACGCCTTTGATGATGCTAGTTGGGCTTCAGATGAGGATTCTCGCAAATCAACTTCTAATTTTTGTATATTTCTTAGGGAATCTCTTGTTTCTTGGAAATTTAAAAAGCAAATAACATTTTGTCGCAGTAGTACTAAGGCTGAGTATCATTCTTTAGCTAATGTCACATGTACTCATTTGGTTAACCGTTTTATTGAAAGATCTTCAAGTAAAAATAATTGGCCCTGCTAATCCCTACTGTGACAACAAGTCCGCCTTATTCGTACCTCAAATACAGTTTACCATGAACATTCAAAGGACATAAATATTGATTGTCATATCATAAGAAACAAGATCAAAGAAGGATTTCTTCGGACAATGCATGTCAAAACCAAGAATCAAATTGCTGATTTATATTCACCAAACCTTTTTAACCAAATCCATTCTCACTTTTACTTTCTACAATCAATTTTACAAATCTATATCATCCAAGATAATAGCATGGTATAGCCTAGTGGGAGGTGTATTAGAGTAAATAATAATTTTGTTTACACGAAATTTGTAATACTCTGTTATGAATAACATGTATTCATCTTCATAGTTAGGACTCTTGAATTCTTTCATTTTCTTGATTCAACCTTGTATATATATATATATATATATTAGATATTAGGGAAAAAGGCATATTACATCCCCAACTATCCTGCTTTACTCAAATTCCCCCCTCAACTATCTAACACAGCCAATTCCCCCCTCATCTTACAAAATCCATCCGATTTCCCCCTTAACTATACCAATTCAGCCAATTCCCCCCTCCGTTATATAATCAGTATGTTGGTGTCAACCGACCCGATTTTGACCCGATTTCGACCCGGTTTAACCGAATTTAACCCGGTTTTGACTCAATTTTGACCCGGTTTAACCGGATTTAACCGAATTTAATTCGATTTAACCGAATTTGACCCGATTTTACCCAATATTAACCCAATTTCACCCAAATTGACCCGATTTAACCGAATTTAACCCAATTTAACCGAATTTAACCCGATTTTACCCAATTTTAACCCAATTTCACCCAAATTAACCCGATTTCATCAAATTTAATTCGATTTCCATCCAAATTTAACCCGATTTTATCCAATTTTAACCCAATTTCACCTAAATTAACCCGATTACCGCCAAAATTTAATCCAATTTCATCCAATTTAACCGATTTACTCACTTTTAATCCGATTTACTCTTTTTTAATTCGATTTAACCCGATTTTTGATTTACCTCAATTTCATCCAAAGTAATATAATACCAACCCGATTTTACCCAAATTAATATAATTCCAACCCATTTTCACCCAAATTAACCCGGTTTCATCAAATTTAACCAAATTTATCCAAATTTAACCTGATTTTATCCAATTTTAACCCAATTTCACCCAAATTAACCCGATTATCGCCCAAATTTAACCGAAATCGGGTTGGTATTATATTAAATTAGGTTAAATCGAGTGAATTCTTAAACTTGGAATTATATTATATTGGATAAAATTGAGGTAAATCAAAAATCCGATTAAATCAAATAAAAAAAGAGTAAATTTGGTTAAAAATGAGTAAATTGGTTAAATTGGGTGAAATTAGGTTAAATTTGGACGATAATCGGGTTAATTTAGGTGAAATTGGGTTAGAATTGGATAAAATCGGATTAAATTTGATGAAATCGGGTTAATTTGGGTGAAAAATGGGTTGGAATTATATTAATTTGGGTAAAATCGGGTTTTCGGTTAAATCGGGTCAATTTGGGTGAAATTAGGTTAATATTGGGTAAAATCGGGTTAAATTCGGTTAAATCGGGTCAATTTGGGTGAAATTAGGTTAATATTGGGTAAAATCGGGTTAAATTCGGTTAAATCGGGTCAATTTGGGTGAAATTAGGTTAATATTGGGTAAAATCGGGTTAAATTCGGTTAAATCTAATTAAATTCGGTTAAATTCGGTTAAATCCGGTTAAACTAGGCCAAAATTGAGTCAAAATTGGGTTAAATTCGGTTAAAACCGGGTCGAAATCGGGTCAAAATCGAGTCGGTTAACGCCAATATACTGATTATATAACGGAGGGGGGAATTGGCTGAATTGGTATAGTTAAGGAGGAAATCGGATGGATTTTGTAAAATGAGAGGGAATTAGAATCGGATGGATTTTGTAAGATGAGGGGAGAATTGGCTGTGTCAGATAATTGAGGGGGGAATTTGAGTAAAGCATGATAGTTGGGGGTGTAATATGCCTTTTTCCCTAGATATTACAAGGATGAACTATAACAAATTTTTCACAATTTTTTATCATTCCTATCATCTTATTTTCTTCTTTAAACTTCTCTGCAACTTGAGTTCAAGAGCTTTGTTATTGGTTACACTATTTCTTCCTCTTCTTCATGTTGTGAGCATTCTTTTCTTGTTTCCAGCATTTGATCTATGGTGAAAATGCTAAGACTTTTAGGATACTTGGTTGTTCTTATGATTTTCATAATATATATATATATATAATCTAAAAAAGATAGAAGTGGAGGCTATACAAGGACATGAGGGATGAGAGAAAAGATTTCAACTATAATGAATAAATGAATGAAAAAGAGAAGAGAAGTTTTGACTTTTATAAAGATAAACCTTGTAAGTCACCATAGAGTCTAAGTAAAATAAAATTAGAGACAACATGAAAACACTTAGATAGTGTTGAGAAAATTTTGGGAGTCTGTATAATTTAAGGAAACCATCGAAAAAAATCTTTGGAGAATCTATTAGAACTTTAAGAAGATTACTGGATAAGTTAAGGAGTCTATTATACTTTGTGAATAAAAGTATATGGTAGAAAAAAGTGTGATCAAACCCTATTATTTACTATTGAGTCATTTATACTTGCATTAACAAATGGTATAAGAGCATGTCGTGAGCTGCAGTTAGAAAAATCACATTCGTGTAAGATTCAAGAAGACAAGTATAAAAACTTCTCATAATGTGAATCCACTTAGAAAATCAATGATACTCAATTTATTAAATTACAGATATTTAAAAGTCAAAATGTCAACCACAATTTGAATGATACATGAATAAGTTTGGAAAGATGTATAACAAGGATGGAGCCCACTAACAGACCCTAACAAAACACGACTTCCTACTTCCAATGCTCAAACATTTGCAATCATTTTTGGATCGGTTAACATGGATAAGTTCAATCAAATTCAAAAATATGAATCCAACAGTACTGGAAGGATTGGAGATAATACGAAGGTACTCCAAGTATCGAGGATAACGAGAATGTTAAGGGATTCAGTGGTAAATAATATAAACAAAACAAGGTTTGAAAAAATCACTATAGAGAAAAACGAGAAAGTGGTCGACTGAATGCTCTTGCAAATGAAGCTTATATTCTTGAAAAATGATATGATAACGAGAAAATTTTGAATAAGCATTTTAGGTGTCTATTATTAGAGTTTGAAGAAAAGGAGGCAACCATGAAAACTATTTTAAATACGGAGTCAATAAGCTTCAAAGAGATTGTCACTGCAAAAATCACAAAAACATCGACACAATTTGGCATTGGAAACGTCTGAATTTGTATTAAAAAGGATTTCTAATGCAAAGGCGACGCAAAAATAGCATTGGTTAGGGCATCGTAGGTAAACACTAAATGTTAAATTTCCGTTAGCAATTGCAATGTAGTTCTTATGCTAAGTTGTGTTCCAACAGTCAATGTCGGTTCAACAACCATCACGTTACAACCCAACCTTTATTGAATATGGATTACCTAAAGAACTCATTTGGATCAATGTTTAGAATTTGTTTGGGTTTGAGTCAGTTTGGGTTTGAGTCAGTTTGGGTTAAGAAAAACCTAAATAAACCCGAACAATCCAAATCTTAAAAAAATGTTAATTTAAAATAATCTAACCTGAGAAAAACTTAAAAGAAAACTAAAAAATTATTGTCTTTTACCGTTGTGTTTATCGCATCATTGTCTTTTACTGTTACCATCGGCTTCTCCTTTCATCATTGTCTTCGGCTCCTCTTCTCATTGTCTTGTCGCATCGCCTCCTTTCACCATCATTGTTACATCGCCTCTTGGTCTCTTTACTTTTGCCCACGTTGGTTACTTCTGCTCTTGTCACTTGCTTCTATCTATTATTTTTTTCCCTATCGCTTCCACATCCTTTGTTTCCATTGCCTCCATTTGTTAGAAAAATAGGTGATACCAGGTTACTATCACTTACTTTGCAATAGTAGGTTTAACATTATTACTAATCTGATTGTATTTTTTATGTTTTAGATGGATATCGATATGACAGATATGACAGTTGTTGATCAATTTGATACGAGCAAAGTTCAATGTTATGAGAAAAGGTTAATGACATTGAGAATCAATACCCCCAAAACCTAATAAAAATACATTTAAAAGTCTCGAGTATGATAACAATTTTCCAGAGAATCTGATGAGTATAGTTAGTGAAATTACTAAAATTAGAGTTGAAGCGTGGAAATGCATCAAATGTGACTATTAGCGTGAATAAGAATCTTTTCTTTTCAATGCAAATAAAAACATTTTTTATAGTGAAAATAAAAAAGTGTTAACCATGGATGATAGTGAAAGTCAAATTGGTGGTAATAATATGTTTGTCGCCCGTGATTTTAGTCAAGAAAGCATGTTCGTGAGCAACGATTATGATGATTATTATGGATGAGATGCAACTTTCTACGGTTGAAAATGTTGGATTTAGGCATTTTTGCGATGTCTTATGTTTTAAAGCGCGTTCATTGGTACACTTTCTCAATGTATGTTTCATCTATCTCGTTTTATTTTTTATATGACACCGGACTTACCGTTACATTTTTTATCATATCAAAACCAAACAATTGAGGAGCATGAGATGTGATTTTATTTGATCGTGCGATGACTTGAGTAGGTATTTTCTAAACTTTTAATAGTGTATGGAATCAAATTAGTTGTTTAATTTAAATTCGTTAAACTTTAAGGTTCCTTGGAGTTGGAGATCATTTTGGCGTTTTCGCAGTATATGGATTTTAGATTTGAAGACATTTGTTAAGAGTTTAATTATTTAGTATTGTAATTTTGTTGTTTCTTGTATCTTATCTTTGATATGTTTATTCTTTTATGTTAAAGTCCGAACAATTCAAAACCTGAACTACCCATAAAAACCCTAAGACCTAAACTACACAAAACTCAAACAATCCAAAAAATCCGAATTTCAATCAACCCGAAAAGCACAAAATTCAATCAACCCAAAAAACTCAAAGAATCTGAACAACCCGAACTACCCTAATTATCCAAAATATAATTAAAGTTATTTCGGGTCCAATATTCCAAAATCCGAACAATCTAAACCCAAACCGAAACCCAAAGAATCCAGACAAAAAAACATTCAGATTCAATTTTCTAAAATCCGAAAAATCCGAACTAAGATCAAAACCCAAACAAGCCCGATCGAAACATGAATTGGACATCCCTAAAAAGAACAAATTAACTGTCACATATAACATGTATTGCTATTGAAAACAAAATTAATATTACTATTTCCCAAACAATTTATAACTATGATGATGACGATGGAAAACATCTTTAATTTAATTTAATGTTCTTCTATACACATAAACAAAGTGTATATGTTCTCCGAAAGTTATTATGTAATAAATCTCATGATCCATCTAATAGAGATTTTTTCATTTTTTTTATTTCAATTTAAATTATTATTTAAAAAATCGTTTATATTCTTACAACACTTGGAATAGAAATCACATATGTATAATGGTAAAGAAACTAAAATATTTTATTCGATTATTTATAGTATTAATATGTAATTTCATTTGTTACCTTTTTAAGAGAATTTTATAATTAAATTAAACATATAAAAAAAACTCGTGATAATCAATATGGAGTTCATCCTTGAAGAGATTGAGAGGTCATAATTTTTTATTTAAAAAAGGTTTCAAAGGGCATAACATCAGATATATCCTCGTAATGGTATATAACTTCACGCGTACTTTTGAAAATCTAATGAAAAAATAAAGAACAGACAATTTGTTTTATTTCTTTTTTGTTTGTAAAAATACATACATTTTGAAATTTTTTAAGTTTCCTCAAATTTCAAAGTTTAAGAAATACAAGTAGCGGAGACGATTTAGAAGTTGAGAGCGATTTTCGAACAATTTTGAGCGTTTCCGACCGATTTTGAGCGACTCTGAGCGATTTCCGAGTGATTTCGAGCGTTCTGACCGATTTCAGACGTTTTCGAGTGATTTCGAGGTTTTCGAGCGATTTTCGACTAATTTCGGACAATTTCGGGCATTTTCGGACGATTTTCGGAGATTTTCGAACGATTTCGGTCACAAGGTCGCATGGTCGCACAAGGGTCGCATGGTCGCATAAGGGTCGCATGGTCGGGTATTTTTTGGGCATTTTCAGACGATTTTGGGCATTTTCGTGCATTTTCGGATGATTTCGGGCATTTTCGGACGATTTCGAGCGCAGGGTCGCATGGTCGCACAAGGGTCGTATGGTCGCAAAGGGTCGCATGGTCGGGCATTTTCGGACGATTTCGGATATTTTCGGACGATTTCAAATACAGAGTCGCTTGGTCGCACAAGAGTCATATGGTCGCACAGGATCTCACGATCGCACAAAAATTGCATGGTCGTACAAAAGTAATTTGGAAATTTTAATATTTATAAGGGTAATTTTTATGTTATTTTTTAAAAAATGATAGATTTGAAGTCAAAATAACATTTGAATGGTTTTTTTTAAGTCAAAATAGCATTCAAATGGTTTTTTTAAGTTGTTCCGTTTCAAATGTATACCACAAAAGATGTTAGAACATGTGAGCCCACATGCGTTGTTCCTTCATAGGACACTCATCTTTATTCTGTTTTTGTTGTTTTGATATGTCGAGTCCATTGTCATCACTAACATATGAGAATTAGTTTTATCGAAACATTCTTTTTTATAAACAAATTATAAGTTTTAGGATTGATTTTTTATTTTAATCTCAACTATCATAAATATTCTCCAAAATGAATATTAAAATTCAGATTAATTTTTTTATACCATCTATTTACAATTGAATTAACTCATTTGAAATTTTGCTCATGATAAATTAATATTCTTTCGATAATGCTTCATGCTTGACATACATAGTTACAATTTACCGTAGTATACGCAAAACTGAACCTTTTGAACATCTTCGGTGCTAATATATACACAACTGTACATACATTACATGATATAAAAATCGCTCTAGGCGTCTACCTAAGCGCCGTCTAGGCACTGAGCGTCGTTTGGTCACCCGATTAATTTCTATATGATCTTTTTTTTTAAAAAAAAAGTGACGTCAAAACGATATTGTTTTGATACTTAAAAAACTAACAATGATATTCATCCACGCTTTTATCTTTTACCGTTTTTACTTTCATCATTGCATCCGTCTGCTTATATCTATTACATCATCTCTCGTCTATTAACTTCATCGGAGTTTCTCGTCCTCGCCTTCGTCTCTAATCCTCGTCTTTGCCTTCATCCTCGTTTTCTTATCCGTCGTCGTCTCTCGTATGTTATCATCGCTTTCATCTTTTTTCATTGCATTTATTTTCCATCTTCGTCTTTGTTTCATCTCCACCATCGGCTTTGTCTCTCGCATTCTCCCTCGCCTTGATCTAATATCATCCTCACTCGACGTCCGTTTTTTGTATTTTGTTTTTTATGTAGTTGTTTATCGTGTTTTTATTTACTTATAGATATTTCAAATTAAATATTTATTTGTGTATTTTTATTTTATTATAAATATTTCGAATTAAATATTTAGATTATAATTATATTAAATAATAATATATATATATATCTATATAACCGATCTAAATACCGTCTAGACGCTCTGGACGTTGGGTGTCCGTCCTTCTAGCGCTCTCTTAAAACTTGATATTATACATTTTTTTTGTAAACGCTCGATTTGGGTGGTAAAAATAGATAATCGTCTTAAATCCATTGACAAGTTATTATTTTTTTCTTTCTTAACACATCTCCAATTTCAATTTATACAGTTTACAAAATAGATTTCAAATTTGTTAAAGAGTAACTACAAATTTTCATGATTATAAAAAAAATGTTCAAATGGGCGAAATATCAAATTTACAGACATATTTGGAGTTCCAAATAGTTTCCTTTTTTATATGAAGAATGATTGATTAATTGAGAAGCAAGAAGCTGAGATTAATGTACAAGTTTTGCATGAATGGCTTCTCCCTCCCCCTTCTCCCACTCTTCTTTTCTATTAATAAAAAAAACCCTAACCCAATTATGGAAAGACGAGTTCATGCGCCGTTCATTGCATTGTCCGTATGAACTCCATTGCTGTCTTCATAGATCTTGCCATTCACATGAATTCTCGGTCTCTGTAAGAAATCAGCATTTTTCATTAATGGCCGTTTTCACATTGCAATTTAGGGTTTATAAGGAACAATAGCAAGAAACAGATTCAGTTGTATACCCAATCTGAAGGGTCATTGCCATTTCCGTTCAAGAGTTTGATGTTTTCTTCTTTGGTTCGGTCTTTGGAAATCACAGGGAGCAACACCGTAGTCCGATCAGGCAGTTCTGGTAATTTCTTGTCTACGAAGAACACTACCAAGTTCACGGTATACCTACACGATCGCAAAAATTACAACAAACCCGAGTCAAGATCTTTGTATTTGATGAATTCCATGTAATCGGATGTGATTTTGCATTATAATACATCATCATCATACCATGCAACGACAACGTCCACGGTATAATGTTTACGGGACGCAATAATCAGGACGCTTTGCATAACAGCAATGAGCCAACCGAGTAATTTTATAAACCTGAACAAGAAGAAAGACGGGACCGCTCAGATCAGATTAGAGAAAGGATTGAGTTTCAATTTCAAAACTAAGAAGTTGTTGTCATAGGGAGATTATGTAATGTACCTTTTGGAGCCATATTTCTGGTACGTTAGGACAAAGACGAGCGTGAAGATCATGTGCGATGAGAAAATCAGGTCCCCGCAACCATATATCACACCGCGGGGAACTGGGGACATAAGGACATCACATGATCAGACCCAAAAAAAAAGAAAAAAAACTATAAGATTCGGAAGAAAACTGTACACTCACAGTTAAGTAGGAGGACCTCGAGAGCGCTCTGTGGCTGTGGCAATCTGGCAAGTTTAGAGCCCTATAACCCGAGAAAAGTGATATCAAAATAAGGATCCGAGTGCAGGTAAACGTATTTAGATCCGTTGGGAATCGATCTTTAAAAATCCAAATCCGTTGTGACTAGAAACGGGTGTGAATCGGATATTATTCGTTGATAATGTTCAACGGAGTGTAAAAAATGTATTCGTTGGACACTTGCAACGGATGCTCGTTACAAAAAATCCAACGGATGCCCGTTCGACATTTGTAATTGAACACCCGTTGAAAATAAAAATGGCAGGAAGTAAAATTATTTCAACGGGTACCCATTGGCAAAAATTAGAGGGAGCTTTCAACAGATTTCCGTTGACAAAAGAAATGGCGGGAATTTTAAAACTCCAACGGATACCCATTGAAAAATTCGAAAATTTTCAACGTGCATCCGTTAATAACTTGACGAAAAAAAATTAAAACAAATTCATAAACAAATTAACCCAAGAAAAGTGATATCAGAATAAGGACCCAAGTGCAGGTAAACTTAGTTTAATTGCTTTTACCTCTCGACAGTGATAGTTAGGCCCGGGAAGTTGAGTCGAATAGAACGTTATGATACGGAGAATCTGACAGGCCTGCGCCAAACAGATTGAAATAGTTAAAGTAAAACGCAAACAGCTTTGATCGGATGTATGTAAAGAAGCTTAGACTTACAACTAAGAATGCTAAAACCCGACACCATATTAACACTGTGTATATCCTTTTGCTTTTCAGGATGAACGGATGAAATGTCCACTACAATTAATAAAAACAACATCAATAAGAGCAAAGAACTTGATTAGGGCAAGATTTGAGTGATTCCATTAATTTACGTACAGCCGAACAGAAGACTCACCAAGAAAAATGAAACAAATAGGCAGCTGAAAACGTATTCACTTATGTAGCCTTTATCTTGACCAAGCTCCTAAATTGTAACCCAAAGAAGCAATTAAGACTTGTTTTCAAGTGAAAGAGAATCTCTCAAGTGATCAAATACTGAGATGTCCAACGTACAGGAAGAATGAAAAACCCTAAATCCTGAAGTGTTGGCCCTGGTCGATGTAGATAATGAACTCCCCTTGCAGACAATCCATGTATGTACTGCTCACAACAGATCAAAACAACATTGCTTCAATGAAAGATGATCATAGCTTTATCACAAACCATGATCACAAACCCTCTCATCCAATCCTAGCTTTCTATTTAAGTCTTTCTTTTCCAAAGTTAAAAGGAAACCCATGTATATCAATCACTCAACATAAGATTAGAATCTGAGGAACGAGTAATTAACACTAAAAGAATTAAGGGTCTCGAATAGAATCGAAGTTAAAGCCATCGGATCTCAAGTATTTGCAAGTCCTTCAATCATCCATTCTCGTACGGAATGAAACAGAAAACTGAACATAAGACAGAAACCTGAAAGATGAGACCAGCGAGAAGATACTTCCAGTTGTCAGCGAGAAGACCGATCTCCGTACTTATCTCTGAACAAATTCTCTTCCACAGCTACAAAGAGCAAGAAGAATACATCAGATATACAAAAATGGAGGAAAATGAATCATATATTCTAAAAATAAAACTCAAGCAATAAACCCAGAAGCGAAATCTTGGAAATGAAATGACAAAAACCTTGGAAGCTTCGCGACCAATATAAAGCGTCATGTTCCTCTTCTTCTTAGTTAATGTTCTTGTCGTGTATCAACAAATTCCACAAAACCTTGGGTCAACATCATTAACCAAACGGCCAACGAAATCTTCCCATTTAGAATCTTATAACGAAGAAGAAACTCTTGCCCAGAAGAAATTAACCCGAAAAGGTGGGAATTACGATGAACGCAAAACGAAAGACGCCGGCGAGTCAACGATCCAAAGGCTCGATCCAATATCTTAGGATGAGAAAGATGGAGAAAAGGAAAGCCGAGAAAGAAAAAGAACCCAAGAGATGAAAGAGGATACAGAATCTAGGGCACGAAGATTTAAAGTAGAAACATAATTTTCTGAAGAAGAAATCCGAGAGCGATGAAAGCAACCCTAGGAAAAGTTTTCGCCTTCGGAGACTAAATCTTCTTTATAGAAAAGTCTGCGTGCGACAAAACGCGAGTTCAACACGGAGAAACAGTTGAATTAATAGAAAAACGAAAATACGACTTTTATTGAACCCACCCCATCGGAGGAAAGACTTACCTTTTCCGCTCCTCTCTCTCTCTAGGGATTTTTAATTTCTATGATAATCAATTAATCATAGTTATATAAACTTTATTATATACAATTCTTATACTATCGTTTTATTTGGAACATGACGGCAAGAAATTCACCAATTTTACTAATTATTTCTTATCGGGTTACCCGGATCGAACCGATCCTGATCGATCCGAGGATCGTGTACAAAACGGGTTACCCGGATCGGACCGATCCTGATCGATCCGAGGATCGTGTACAAACGGGTTACCCTAAAATCCTATATGGATTCAGACAGCCGTGGCTACACTCTCTCTAGCCGTTGCACACTCTCTCTCCTTTCAACAATTTCTTCTCCCCTCACTCGTCCGTCGACTTCTCCCCTCACCCGACGGCTGGCTTCTCCCATCACCGTCGTGTCTCCCTCACCGCTGAGTCTCTTTCACCCCGCGTCTCCCTCGTCCATCGGCGTCTCCCGCACCTCGTGTCTCCCTCACCACCACGTCTCCCTCACCCCGCGTCTCCCTCGTCCGCCGGCGTCTCCCTCACTCGCTGCAAGACCTCTTTTGCTGTCTCCTCTCCCCCATCCACCGTATCTCCCTGTCGTCTCCTCTCTTCACAGACGTGTTATCCCCGGTAAGAATCTTTTGTCTATTTGTTTGTATCACAGCGAATGTTCGGAGGAAGCACAATATGTTCGGAGGAAAGTTACAGTGAACACAAATACATGTTCCTATTTTAGAATAAACACAACTACATGTTCTTGTTTTAGAATAGAGAGATTAAATGTAAGAGATGAAAATATTGTGTTTGTGTCGGTGACTTAAATTCATATTTTTTATAAATTTCAGATTGGGTTTTTTATTGATAGTAAAAAAATATTGTGTTTGTTTGTTTATAGATGGATATGCATATCGTTGTTGCGGATGAACTTGATACAACCGAAGTTCAATCTCATAACAAAAGGGCAGCGGCTTCTGAATCCAAACAAAGTGAGTTGCCGCCAAAATCTAAGACACAGTATGTTGAATGATCAAAGGTGTGGCACATTTTTTAAGAGAATCTAGTGAATATAGTAAATGCAAATATTGTGATATAAAGTTGAAGTGTGGAAGTACATCGAATGGAACTAGTAGCATGAACAAGCATATTCGCATTTGTAAAGCATATAAGAACATCCTTGGAAGTGAAACTCAGAAGGTGTTAACTGTGGATGATAGTGACAATCAAGAAGATGGTAGTCATATGCTTATTGCTCGTAGTTTTAGTCAAGAAGCATGTAGGCAAGCAATTGTAAAGATGATCATTATGGATGAGATGTCACTTTCTACTGTTGAAAATGTTGGGTTTAGACATCTTTGCAATGTCTTGTGTTCTAAATATATTATCCCCTTGAGGAAAACTATCACTAGATATGTGCTTCAAATGTATGCATCTGAAAAAGCTATTTTGAAAAGTATGATGAATGAGGGAAGAGTGTCTTTTACGAATGATTTGTGGACTTCTATTACATTATGTGAGTTACACGGTCGTAACTGCTCATTTTATTGATGATAATTGGCAATTGCATCGAAGGATTATTGGTTTTAGTCCGGTGTCTAACCACAAAGGGGAAACAATTGCAAAGCAACTTGAGAAATGCTTGATTGATTGGGATATCAAGAAGGTGTTCACGATAATTGTTGACAATGCTAGTTCTAATGATCGTGCGATTAAGTTTTTGAGAAACAAATTGAAGACTTGGGGAGATAATGCATTGGTTCTTGATGGTGAATTTATTCATGTTCGTTGTTGTGCTAATATTTTGAATTTAATTGTCAACGAAGGCTTGAGGGAGATTGGTGATAGTGTGATTAGTATAAGAAATTCAATAAAATATATTCGGTCATCTGATTTAAGGTTTCAGCAATTTCAAATCCGGGTAAAGCAAGAAAAAATTGGTCGAGGGATTTTGATTTTGGATTATAGTACTAGATGGAATTCAACTTACCTAATGTTGAGTGCATCATTAAAGTTTAAAACAGCTTTTGATAGGATGGCAGATGAGGACAAACACTACGATGGTATTTTCATGAGGAAGATGCAATAAGTGAAAGGAGAAGGGTTGGGCCGCCATCAAGTAATGATTGGGAAAATATTCGTCGTATGCTAAGATTCTACATTGGCTTTTTCTGCTTCTACAAAAGTGACATCGAGCGGGTATTTTAATGAAATATGCAAGATTGAAATGACTTTGAGGTCGATGGCTAGTAGTGATGATCCCATGTTGAGTAGTATGACATCTTGCATGAAGAATGATAAATTTGATAAGTATTGGGATGGTTTGGAGCAAATAAACAAGATTTTGCTAGTCTCCACTGTACTCAATCCGCAGAGTAAAATGAGTTTTGCAACTCATTGTATTGAGAAGATGTATGACAATGATGAACAAAAATGTGGTGAGATGAAAGAACTATTCTTGGAATTTATCCATAAGTTTTATGGATTTTATAGTGCAAGGTATAAAAAGCAAAGTGCTTTTGATAGCGGAAGTCGTAGTGAAAGTCATTTTAGAATAGAGGATGATGTTGATGTGTACGAGGGTGATGAGGAAGAAGATGATCCGTGGGGAGAATTTAAGAAATTGGTTGTTGATAAGGGAAATGTTAAGGAGGTTTCAAATGAATCGGATATTTATTTGATGGAGAGCCTTGAGGTGTCGATTCGTAATAGTTTGGGTCTAAAATTTGATATATTGATGTGGTGAAAGTGAATAGTTAAAGGTTTCCAATTTTAGTGCAAATGGCTAGAGTTGTTCTTGCAATTCCCGTTTCTACAGTTGTATCCGAGTCGGCATTTAGTATCGGAGGACGTATCTTAGACCAATATAGGAGTACATTGAATCTTAATATGGTTGAAGCATCAATTTTGACGCAAAATTGGTTGCGATCATAATTCTGTATTGATACAACAATGAGTCTTCCACAAATAATGGAGGAAATGAGTTCATGGATACATTTTCTCAAGGTATGTTCACTACAAAAAAATGCGCAGTTTCCAAAGGACAGGGCAACAGATCCATCCGTTGGAAACACTTACCAACGGATTTTAACGGATTTTGTGAAATTTTCAACGGGCAACAATCCGTTGCAATGCATTACAAATTTCAACGGAATTGTAACGAATATTTTTCGTTGCAATATCCGTTGAAATCCGTAGCGATTTTTAACGGAGTGTAACGGATTACTTCCGTTGGCCTTGTCCGTTGGAAGGTCCTTTAGAAACTGGGGAAAAGGATTCCAACAGGCGTTCGTTGCAAATTCTAACGGATGCCCGTTAGAAATAGCAACGGATGCCCGTTGATATTGTGAATTTCGAGGTTCAACTGTCGAATTAAATTACCGCGCAAGAGCAACGGGCATCCGTTGCAATTTCCAACGGACATCCGTTGGAATATTTACTATTTATATCGGAACCTAGGGTTACCCCAAATCATCAATTACAACCATCTTAATATCTATTGTTGAATCCAAAACAACTTTTATGAGTTGTTTCACCGTCGGGATCGGGAAAAGGATTCTCGATGGTGTTACAGTTCATAAAGGTTGTTTTGAATTCGATAATAGATATAAAGATTCTGAATGTAAACCTAGATTTACCTCAAATCATCAATAACAAATATCTTAATGTCTAATGTCAAACCTAAAACACCCTTCTGAAACTGTTTCACCGCTGGAACCGGGAAAAGGAATCCAGACGGTGATTCAGTTTAAGAAGGGTGTCTTTTGGTTCGATAATAGACGTAAAGATGTCAAATGTAAACCTAGAGTTACCTCAAATCATCAATAACAAATAGCTTAATGTCTAATGTCGAACATAAAACACCTTTCTGAAACTGTTTCACCGTCGGAACCGGGAAAAGGAATCCAGATAGTGACTCAGTTTAAGAGGGGTGTCTTTTGGTTCGATAATAGACTTAAATATGTTGATTTCGGTTTTTGTTCACTATTAGAAATCGAAATTAAATGAATTATAATTACGAAATCGTAATGCATAAGATCTAACTATTGTAATATGAAAAAAATAATGAATTTGTAAGCACTTGCAACAGGCATTAATTCGTTGGATAAGATTTCAACGGACATCCGTTGGAATTGGAAATGGATGACCGCTACAATTTGCAAATTGTTAATTTCGAGGCCACCGGTTGATATCAATTCACGTGAACCTACTTCAACGGTCTTCCGTTGCAACTTCCAACGGATGACCGTTGGAAATTTCACTATTTAGATCATACCAAAGAGTGCATCAAACAATCAATAACAAAAAATTTTCGAAAAAATGTCGTCGTCTTCAAATCGAAATATATATAGATCAAGAGAGTGGATGTATAGAATAAAAGATCCTGTAACCGAAGAGATTACGCAAGAATTCTTACACGGATTGGAGAAATTCATGAGGAGCAATTCATTGCATCGATGCAGCCTTTGGGTCAAGAACGCGGGATAATGTTATGTCCATGCAAAAGATGCAAAAACATGAAGTATCAATATCAAGAAATTGTTTGCAAACATCTTTATAAGGTGGGTTTCGTTGAAAATTACGAAATTTGGGTTTTTCACGGTGAAAATTGTGGTGTTAGAGATATTGTGCAAGATACACAAGTAGAACGAAATGAAAAAGTTATTTATGAGACATCGACGACCAATCCATATGTGGATATGGTGTCACATGCTTTTCCTATAGCTGTTAATGAACAAACGCTTGAAGAGATGCCGAACATCGATGCACGTCGATTCTTCAACCTATTGGATTCGGCGAAACAGCCTATATATAAAGGTTGTCGTGAAGGTCAGTCTCGTTTATCTTTATCTTCAAGAGTAATGAGTATTAAAACAGACTACAATGTGGCTGAAAATTGCATCGATTCATTTTGCAAAACAATGCGAGATTATTTACCGGAAAATAATCAAGCTCCTGAGACACACTACGAAACAAAGAATGTATTAAAAGATTTGGGAATCCATGAGAAAATTGATGTTTGTAGAAACAATTGCATGTTGTTTTGGGGAAATGATAAAGACTTGTTGGAATGCAAATTTTGCAGTGCAAGCAGATTTCGGCCTAAAAAACCATCTTCACATAAATATGTACCATACAAGAAAATGTTCTATATGCAGGTTGGAAACAGGTTGAGAATGTTATATGGATCAAAAAAACCGTTGCGGCAATGAGATGGCACGCAGAACACTCAATGGTCGAAGGTATAATACAACATCCATCGGATGGTAAGGCTTGGAAAGATTTCAATGAAATATTTCCCGAGTTCACGTATGAAACGAGAAACGTCTATCTTTGCTTATGCACGGATGGTTTTAGTCCCTATGGACAATCTGAAAGTCAATATTCTCTGTGGCCGGTGATTTTGTCCCCGTATAATTTGCCTCCCGATATGTGTTTGAAAAGAGAGGTAATGTTTCTGACGTTGTTGATTCCAGGACCAGAACATCCGAAGAAAACTTTCGATGTCTTTTTGCAGCCCTTAATTCATGAATTATGACAGTTGTGGAACGAATGAATCCTTACTTATGACGTCAGTACTAAGCAAAATTTTACTTTGAAAGCGGTCTTGTTATGGACAATTAGCGATTTTCCTGCCTATAGAATGTTATCTGGATGGAGCACGCACGGAAGATTGGCATGTCCATATCGTATGGAGGATACAAATGCATTTCGACTAGTACATGGTAAGAAACCATGTTGGTTTGATTGTCATAGAAGATTTTTTCCTCGTGGCCATGCTTTCCAGAAAGATAAAAAACATTTTCGGAAGAACGTGGTACAAAAAGAAGAGGCGCCATGCATGCAAACCGGAACACAAATCCTTTACGAAAGATTGAACACAATGGATGATTTACAAGAATCGGTTGAATGCGGTGGAGATCGTGGGCAGCGTAAACCAAAAGGTCAAGGTGTAACGGATGCCCGTTAGAAATATTCCAACGGGTATCCGTCGGTAAGTTATAATGGACGCTCGTAAACAATTTTCCAACGGGCGTCCGTTAGAAAGTTCTAACGGAGGCCCGTTGGAAATATTCTAACGGACATCCGTTAGAATATACAACCAGATGCCCGTTAGTGTAGGTAATGATGCCTACCCTAGTCTGCAGAGTTTTCCAACGGATGACCGTTGGAAATTCCAACGGATGCTCGTTGCGAGGGGAGACGAGCTGCCATTTAGTCGTCTATTACCTCGGGAATGCAGCACGTCACATCAATTTAATCCGTCCGTTGCGATGACGTATTTTCCAACGGGCATCCGTTGAGATTTCCAACGGATGCCCGTTGGAAATTTCGATATATATAAACTTGTTGAACAATTATTATTTCAACACAAATCACAAACAAAAAACTCCTCTCAAATTCACATTTCACCCAGAAACACGTAGTATTTTTAGACAAACAATGAGACCGAGACGATTCATAGGTTTGGGGGGTTTATTGGCTGGTTCCGCGGGAGCTCCTTCCCCGCCGCCGCCACCACCATATCGTCCTCCGTCACCAGAATCGGCACCACCGATATTTGATGACGATGACGATATGATAGATATCACTCCGTTGATCGATGATTTCGATAGGCGTCTAACCCTTCCGATCATCGATTCAGAACATTCTCCTGGGATGTTATGGTAAAAAAATTACTATTTTGATTTGTATTATTATATGTTATAAATATTATCTAACTTTGTGTTGTTGATTTGCAGGTTTGATGTTGATGATGTACTGAAATACACCAACAACCTCATTATCCAAGGGTCCTTACAGGACGAATTGTACTATCGCCATACTTCGGGATCAAAATCCTTCCCGAAACGAAGAAAAGAATTGGTAAAATTTTCTTTATTTAATGTTTTTGTTTATTTAAATTTTTATCTAACTACATTTATTTTATATTATAGATGCAACGGATAGGAAGAGAACCTACTCTTCTTGAGCTGGTATTAGAAACTCATGCCAAGAAGAAGCCGGTTGTCCGGGAAGTGGCCGACGAACCAGAACTCGTCGATCCTCGAGCGGAGCGAACCGTGAGAGCTGTGACAGAGAAGATCACACAGTAATTTCAAGCTTGCAGTTCAAGCCCCGACAAACTCAGTCCTTTACAAAAGGACAAAATTTATTTATAGGTAAAAGTTCATTATTTTATTTCTCGATTATTAATAAAATAATTTGTAATAATGTAATGTTACTTTTGTTTGTCTTATAGTCGGTGAGACCGTATAAGGGACGTCTATACGGTCTCGGGGCGCTTCAAAAGGATATCGTCGAAGACGCCACGACGGTACCTCCCGCAGTGCAGGAGAGTTTGATGCAACAACGACGAATCCAGGAGCTCGAAGCCAAAGTTCAGCACTTGGAGAGCATCACCGAGTTGATGGGGCAAGGGAGGGGATCCACGTCGCAGCAAGGACCGAGTCCCGATTCAGATGCAACGCCATCTAGAGGTGATGGCGATCACAGAGACGATATCAATCCCGCCGATTTAAACGAAATGTAATAGAATAGATTAACGTAATTTTAGTTTTAGTTTTTTGTGAATAATTTAATATTTTAATTAAAAACTTTTTCTTTTAGAAAATATTTTTTATTTTAATTTTTTTATTTTTTTTTCAAGATTTCCAACGGATGCCCATTGGATATTGTAACGGGCATCCGTTGGACACTATTTCTCGCCAAATGGTAACAGACGTGCGTTGCCCTTTCCTGCCACTTTGCAACGAACGTCCGTCGCTCTTTTCCGCCACGTTCCAATGGATGCCCGTTGGAACGCTAAATTCCCGCTCATTTCCTCCGCGTGAATGGCAACGGATGTCCGTTGGAAAGATAAATTCCCGCTCATTTTTCCCGTGTAACTGGCAACAGACGTCCGTTGAAAAATGTGTAATGGACGCCCGTTGCCCATTTTCAACGGTTGTCCGTTGCAAATGTGCAACGGGCATCCGTTACAAATATTTCCAGCGGCTGTCCGTTACCATATTTCCAACAGGGATGTCCGTTGCAAAATCCGTTACAATATTGCAACGGATACTATCCATTGGAAGACGTTGCGAATTGCAACGGATACGAATTTCCAACGACCGTTTCCCAACGGACGGGATTTCCTTGACATCTGTTGGAAAGAGCCTTTTCCAACGGATTTTAGGCATTTTCCAACAGATATGTCCGTTGGAAAATGCATGTTTTTTTGTAATGGTTCTTCTTGTTTCATTTTATCTTTTTATATAACATTAAATTTATAATTTAGTCTTTGTTTTTCAGCTTATCGGACCCAAATAATGGAGAAAAATGAAATGTGATTTCATGGATATACTTTCTCAAAGTATGTTCTTATTTTGTTTTATCTTTTTTATATAACACTGAACTTATACTTTAATCTTTGTTTTTCAGCTTATCGGACACAAATAATGGAGGAGAGTGGGATGTGGTTTCATTTTGTTACACGACAAGAACTTGACGATTCTGGAATTCTTTTCATTTTGGCACTTTTGGATTTATTTTCATTTTGATGATTACGGAATTCATTTTATTTTAGCATTTTTAGAATTAATTTTATTTTGGTATTTGCGAAGTTCATTTTTATGAGTTAGATTATTTAACTTAGATATGTATTTTTTTCTTTTTTTTTTGCATGTTTATTTGGTTTTTTAGAGAACCCGAAAAACCCTTCCAAAACCCAAAAACCCGAATAGCCCGAATAACCCGACCTAAATAATCCGAATAACCCGAACCCAAGCAACCCGAGTAACCTGAAAAACCCATGGATACCTGAATTTAATTTGGGTTATTTTGGATTCACTGCTTCAGAACCCGAATAGAAACCCGAAGAACTCAGACCGAAAAATATTGGTATTCAATTCGAGTCCAATTTTCGTAATTCCGAGGAACCCGAACCCGGATCGAAATCCAGATTGGTCACCCTTACTAAAAGTCATATAGTTTGAGGGAGGGGGAATAGACTATTTTAAAAAGATTTGACAAAAAAAGTTAATAAACTCAACAAGGGGAAATATGATGGATTTTGATAGTTTAGGGGGAAATAAGATTATTTGTGATAGTTGAGTGGAAAATATAACGAGTGAAAAAATTGACGGGGAACAAAATTAAAACATATGTTTTAAAAATATATTGATTTGTTGTCTATATGTAAGGGTATGCCTTTTGTAAGATTTTGAATCGTAGTTAAAATTTAGAGTAATATTTTATGTTTATTTAGTAAATTTAAGCTTGAATTATAAATTCAAAATCTTGACACGAAATTAGAATCGTAATTTTTATAATGCTAAAAATTTCAATGTTTAACTCAAATTTCGAATTCAATATATCCACGTTACTAAGATATCTTTTTAACAAAAATTCAAAATTGTATAATTCAAATTATATATAATTAATTTATATTTATTGAAATATATCATTATATATATATATATTATATGTTCAATTTTTTATATTGATTTGATTTTAAATAAATTTGATTAAATTTTTTATTTTTAATATATTAATTATTTTTATATAAGATTATTAAAAAATGTTAAATAATTCTAATTTTTAAATAAAATATATATTTTGGTATCTTCTTACAAAAATCTTAATTCAAATTCTAAATTTTATTAAATTAAATTTAAATTTTAAATAAAAATTATAATCTTGAATTATTAAACAAACAATTGATTTCAAATTAAGACTTAAATTCAAATAATAATAATTTTTTAAATTTAATTAAAATAGATATAAAAATAAATGAATTATTTTTAATTTTTTTGTCTATCAATTTGTATATTATTTTTAATAATATATTAATTAACATTCTATATTTTATTTATGGAATAATGCATAAACTTTTAAAATTAATTTAAAATTTATTCATTAGAATAATAAAAGTTAAATATATAAAAGAGATTAATCTAAAAATAATTTAATAGTTCAATATTAATTCATATTCTAATTAAACAATATAAATTTTTATTTAGTAAATATATAAAAATATTTTATATTCTTTTATCAATTTAAAATAAATTTAAATTATATCAAAAAGAAAAGTTTTAAACTAAAATTTTAAAAATTCTTAAATATATATTTTTCTTCCATTTTTTTCTCTTCTTAATTTATTGTTGTTTATATTCTCTTGCCTAATTATCCCATTTTTTAACAAAAATTCTTAAACATAAAATATATATCCAAAATCGAAATAAACAAAAAAAGATGTACTTTTGTTCAAGTTTGTATAAAATGTTTATAAAAATATATATGTAAGAAAAAATGATATTATTGTATATATAATATATTTCGTTACAAATGATAATATGAGAATATTGTAATATATTTCATTAAAAAATTGTTTACAAGTCAAAGATGAATTATATGGGAATGAAAATTTTCCCTTTTAACGACAACTGAACTCTGTCAGGCCTGGGTTTTGGGGGCCTATGGGGACAGAATTACGGAAATAACCCTACATATTTGGTGATATTGCAGGGTGCTTCGGTGTTCGAGAAAGACGCGGGTTTTTATATTCAGTTTACACGACGATCCACCAACCCATCCGTTTTAAGTCTTTTAGCTTTTTATTAATATTTAGGATACATTTTTTAAAAATGAATTATATTAATTCATTTAATTTGTAAAAATCGTAGCGAACTTATAGACAGCAGGGTTTGACAAAATATTTGAAGTATTTATATCTAAATTATATTCGATTCGTATTTAAATCGAAAATTTGAATATCCGTTAACACAAATATAAATATAAATCTATATATTAAAAGTCTGTAAAATCTCTGGTTTCTCAGCCATTCTGTTCTCTCAACCTTCCACTTTAACACAACAAAATAATTTACTTCTCTCTCCCACGATATTCTCTCTCCCACGATTTGATTTGAGTTTAAAAAACACAACAGAGAAAAATTAAGAGGAGATGCGAGCGATTCATTTCGTGACCCTACGATTGTTCTCTCCCCTGCTTATCCTCTTCATTTCTCTTCTCTCCTCTGCTTATCATCTTCTTCCATCCCTCTCTTCGTCTCCCTCTAGGTTTTATCCTCTTTCTCTCCAAACCCTCGAGCAATCGCTGCGCTTTCACACATATCCTTTTGATTCCCTCGAGGGGTTTACTCATTCGTCGGGGATTTTTGGGGGAATATGGGGTTTGTATCGGTTTTTCCGGATATTCTGCATAGAAACGCCACCGGGTTTTACTCATTCTGACTGGTCTTTTCCTATGTAGCCTTCCTTCCCAGGTTGAGAAAGAAAAATCAGGGTTTGTGACAGTTGATGATTTAAGGCATTTATGGGAATTAGTCGAGGTTAAAGACGGCGATCCTGCTTGGATTCAGTTGATGGATCGATCCACTCCCACTTTCGTATATCAAGCTTGGAGGCGAGATCCTGAGGTATTTCCCCCTCCTCTTGTGTTGATTACAAGAACCCCCAATAGTTTAACGTGATGAACTGAGATATCCTTGATCCCGTTATATTTGATTATAATGATGAAACATTGTCTGAAGAAGCTTTTTGCTTCTTAAACAACAATTCGTTGGTCCGAAACATTAGCCACATCTTACCTAAGCCCTCGTGTTGTTTCATATGTTGCATAATGTAGTTTATCAGGATGAAGTTGTTGTTCTTGCTTGAATGTTATCTACCAAATGATTGACTTATGGTCTATGTGGTATGTCAGAAAGGTCCTCCTCAGTATCGCAGCAGAACAGTGTTTGATGATGCCACTCTTGAAATGGTGAGGGATTTCTTTTGGGATGATGAATTTCGTGCCAAGTGGGACGATATGCTTATATATGCATATACACACGAGGAGTGCCGTGACACTGGCACTACGGCTGTGCAATGGGTGCGAGTGTAGACTGCAACGATTATGAGTTTATTGTGTTCCGAGTTTCTTTTTCTTGTCTTTATTCCTTACTAAAGTTTATCTAACTAAAACTTACTGAATTATGTAGGGCGCTTCACTAGAACCAGTGTTGTAAAAGTCGGCCTAGGCGGCCGACTAGTCGGCGCCTAGGCGCCCGGCGGTACTAAGCCGCCCAGTCTAATGGAAAATCGGTTCAATTAGTCGGTAGAAAAAAATCGGCGACTAGTCGGCGCCTGGGCGGCCTATTAGGCGGAAATCGGCCGCCTAGGCGGATTTTAAATAAAAAAAGACCAAAACGACGTCGTTTTGACTATATTTAAAAAAAATAAATCAAAATTTTTTTTATTCATTCATCCATCTTAACAATCCCGCAAAGCTTAAATTCAATGATTTAGACTTAAAATCATTATATTTTATAATTTTAAAAATTAAATATATATTAAAAAATTTTAAAAACAAAAACGCCTAGTTACCGACTAATCGCCGACTAATTCGACTAGTCGCTAGGCGCTGACGGACCGCCCGACTAGCGCCTAACGACTTATACAACACTGACTAGAACAGCTTCCACGGGATCATTCCTAAGGAGATCACCAATTGCACTAAGCTAAGAGCTCTGTTAGTAAGACCATTCATGGAAGTAATTTGTTTTTTATTGCTTCGAAGATATTAACAATGGAGTTATGACCTCAAGTTTGTAATTTTCTGATGTTACCCTTAACTCGATTCGCCTTTATTTTTTTTTATCTCAATGAGTATCTTCAATGTACATTATCTGAGAGCTTTTAGGAGTTGTGATTTAAGCAAGCTGAAATCATGGTTGTTTGTGTATGCAATACAAAAATCTTAACTTTTTTCTATGCTTTTAGGTATTTAAGGGCTAATTATCTACATGGAGGCATTCCATCAGATATCGAAAATCCTATTTCTCTTACTATATTGTAAGATTTAAACTGCTTTCCTTGGTTGAAATAGTTTTTATATCCATTTTATCTTTCAGAAATGATGTATAACGGGGATGTTTGGTATTATTCAGGGATCTATCTAGCAATACACTGAAAGGAGCAATTCCTTCTTCTATTAGCAGACTTCCCTGTTTGCGTTCCTTGTAAGTATAATCAGACTATATAGTCTCGATACGCACTGTAATGGAAAATTTCTCTGCTAATCGTTTGCTCTGGAGTAATATGTTTCAGGAACTTGTCAACCAATTTTTAATTTGACGAGGTCCCAGATTTCAGAGTTCTTAGCAAATTCAGCGCTGAATCGTGCGATTTCACTACCTAGATTATATTGAGAATATCCTGAAAGATAATATCCTGAATGATGCTTAATTCTTTATCCTTAGATTTGTTGGTAATTTGGATCTTTGTGGCCAACAAATTCACAAGCCATGTAGAACATCGATGGGATTTGCAGTTGTTCTTCCTCATGTTGAAAGCGAAGCAGTAGGCAAGATCATACCCGTTTGGACTTAAATGGCTTCTCATGGTGTTCTGATTCATAATCTCATTTTCAAAATCATCTAGGTCGTTCGAAACGTTCATCACACTTGGTTAAAGGAGTTGTGATTGGTGCAATGTCTACATTGGGACTTGCATTTATTATGCTTTTAGCATTCCTCTGGATTTGGATGCTCTCAAAGAAGGAAAGAGCTGCAAAGCATTACATCAGAAGTTAAGAAGCAAAAGGAGCCTACTGACACGAGTAAGCTATATATATGAGGAACCCATGCATCCATATATACAAATATATATATATATACATTTCAATTTATATGTGTTGTGTATGGATTGGTTCGAGCAGATCCCTTGTAAATTTACATTGGAACGATGCGTTAGTTCTTTTTAGGTTTCTTGCTTCATTATATTGGCTCTTACTGCATTTCGCCTCTTCCATTGTTTTAAAAGATAAACAAGCTTATCACTTTCCATGGAGATCTGCCATACTCTTCTGCTGAGCTCATAGAGAAGCTGGAGTCCCTTAACAAGGAAGACATTGTTGGTTCAGGAGGATTTGGTATAGTGTACCGTATGGTAATGAACGATTAAATATATATATATATTTTTTATGAGTTTTATTTTAGTGTATAATATAATAATTTGTTTCATTATTTTAGACGAATTGACGATATTCGTAGAATCATCTATGAAATTAAATATAAATGTCTGATGTGGAGATGAATGTGACGATTTGGTGTTTTGTTTTATTTATATCAATGTATAATCTAACGATTTATTTTATTGTTTTAGGTGAATTGACGATATTTATAAAATCATCTATGAAATTAAATATAAATATCTGATGTGGAGATGAATGTGAAATTTTGGTATTTTTTTATATTATGTATATTTGCATCTTTGTGCGATTTGGATTTTAGTTTATATTATATTTGATGATTATTTGTTTTTATTAAAAAAATTATGTTAAAAAAATTCGTATACGGATATCCATATATCCGAAAAATATTCGCATTTAAAATTATCTAAATTTACAAAAATAAATATAAATAATAAATTTAGATATTCGCCGAATACATGTACAATTACAAATAGTGAGATATTCACAAATATTAATTATTTGTTAAACTCTAATAGACCATCAATATTTAAATATTTGTAATTTTTATTTTAATATATAAACTATAGTATTCAGACTTATATAAAAAATATATAAACAACAGAAAATATAATTTTACAAACAATAATTATAAAATTTATAATACTTAAACATTTAATCGTTATTTTTTATTTATATATTTGAATTCTCTATCTAATAGTTGAATCCAATCGAATAGCGTGCAATTGAATAGGGATAATTTCAAAAATACCTTCGTAGGGCTAAAACACTTCAAAAATACCCTTCCCCAAAAAGAAAAAATTTTTTACTTCAAAAGTACCCGTATAAATGTTGATATTCCCAAAATACCCCCGCGACCTTATGATCCAGTTCGACCCAGCGACCCACTTTGATCCTGCGACCCTTGTCCCTCTGCGACTCTTGTTCCTCTGCGACCCTTGGACCCCTGCGACCATTGTCCCTCTTCGACCCTTGTTCCTCTGCGACCCTTGTCCCTCTGCGACCCCTGTTCATCTGCGACCCTTGTCCCTCTGCGATCCTTGTTCCTCTGCGACCCTTGGACCCCTGCGACCCTT
>CM071862.1:27236097-27246855 GCA_036759665.1 Gynandropsis gynandra | reverse complement strand
AATATTTAAGTATAAAATTATCAAAATTTTGAATTAAATATTTGAAAAGAATTTATTGATTTAGGATAATATTATTTAATGAAATCGATATATGATACAAAAGTTATTCTAATGTATAAAAAATAAAAACATATATATATAAAGAGTAGATATTTTGAGAATTTATAAATATTCTATCACAATAGAAATCGATATAATATTTGTTGATTTTTTCTCTTTATACAACATGATTTATTTTTATATATGAATCAATTTAAATTAATGAAAATGGAATTGATGATTGGACTATTATGACAATGTTGACGTGACTTCACCAAATTTTGAACAAAAACTCGAATTTTAATATATAAGATTTAATTTAATTTATTTTTTTAAAACATGACGTTTCATTTATAATAATTCTTTTTAGTGTTATTTCAATAAATGTTTCGTTTTTTTCTTCATTATGTATATATTAGATGATAATAAAATTAAAATTATAAAAATATAGAAGAATGATATCGAAGGTCAAAGGTTTTTTGTGTATTCATTGGAATAATTTATAATAAAAAATTGAATTTAAAAATAAAAAGTTGAAAGAAGATAAATATATATATATATTAAACAAATATGTATATATTTTAAAATCTATATATAAATAAAGAGGTTTTTATGGATAAAAAATATATATATCCAATGAATAATTTTAAAATTTTAAATAAAGTAGAAAAGAAATAACTTTTATTATTCCAATTTTTTTTTATTTTTTTACATTTAATAATACTTGTCTAGGTGGCTTCACCAGAAGCAACCTCGAAAAGCATTATTATATATATAATTTATTATTATATGTTTAATATATGCATTTTAATACCGACATTCTTTTAAAAAAATTTCACATTATTGCAAACAATTTTTCGATAAGAACGATTAAAATCCGAAAGCAAAAATTATATAAGATGATAATAATGACACATAATAGAAATAATTCTCATGTGTAATTTAATTGCTTATAGAATAATATCTGGATTAAGTTGAGGAAGTTACCTTTCCCAACGGGAGAATATTAAAGATGTTTCTTGTAACATTTTTTTTGTTTCACGTTCGTAAACATAAAGATTGAAAAGAAAAAAATGGAGAAAAGACTCATTTGGCCATATGCTTTGTACGTGAAAATACATACAGTTTGACAGTTTTTCGAAACGAAACATATTTTAAAGTTGAGAGTAAGGAGCTAAAGGGGATTTCGAAGTTGAAAGCAAAGATTGAGTCAAAGTAAGAAAGAAGGAAATTTAGAAGTTGAGACCAAGAAAATTTTGAAGTGAGAGTGAAAGAAGGAAATGACAAAGATCAGTAATGAAGAAGAGAGTATGAGTCAATTTTTAATGGCATTTGTGAGTTGATCGATTTCTAAAATCGATCCAACGGTTCAAGAAAAAACAACAAAAGTATCCACGGTCAAAATAATTCACAGCTCGCGGAAAGAATTCAAATAATCGAATGTCTGAAAACATATAAACTAAATCCTATGGTTCACGTGTTCAGACGGTATCCACGATTATTCATTGATAAGTCTTTTTATATAAACAAATGAAAAAGTAATAATTCCAATTAGTTTCTTTTTTTATAGCGTTTGGATTTTAAAGAGAACTCTTCTTATCCATTATTTTTTCCTTACCGTCTCAGTTATGAAGAGCTATTTATGTGTTGGGTTTCTTGAATTACAAATAAATCAGATATTAAAATATTAATTCTCGACGATGAATAAAGTCTCTATCTCTATAATAAAACTATAAATATTGTGTTCCGAAATATTTAGAATAATTTATAATATATAATATTTATATTTTGATATTGATTCCGATATAAAAAAATAATATTTATATGTTAACTGTATTTTTCATTTATTTTCATTCTCTTACCAAGTAGTATATATCTATACTTATATTAAAATGTAAGCAAGCATGAACAATATTTTGGAGGTGATGTGGACAAATGATGACCATTCAGATGATGTGTTTCACACATGTACGGTGTATATTGATCGGGTTTATTGATGGGTTTTATCCTATCCGTCTTTATTGACCGTCCGATGGAGAATTTTTTTCCTTCTTTCGCATGTTGTTCCTAGCCGCTGGATTTTTTTTATATTGGACGGGTAGATTTAGTCACCGACAAATTAAGCTAAGTTTTGACCGTTCGACTATATTTTTGAGTTTCTCTTCCTATTGTTTTTCTTCTCCACCATTTTTTGTCGTTCATTTGCCGCTGAATACAGCTAGAGGAGCACTTTCCAAGCGTTTGACCAGGAGTTTTTCATCTATCAAGAGAGGGTTTTGGCTTCTCTATTCCGTGAGGATGTTGGTGACAAATGGAAACACCGGAAAGAGGCAGTGAATGGAAGCGCTGATAGATGAAATTAGAAGAAGACTGAAAAATAAGAAAAAGGTGAGAGGGAGAAGAAAACAGAAAAAGAAGGGATGAAAATATGAGAAGGAAAAGAAAAAATGAGAAGAAAAAGAAAAAAACAGTAGAAAGGTAGTAATCTATGAAGGGAAAAAAGATATACTTTATAATTTTTAGGTTTAAGGGTACAATAATAATTTAAGATATTATATTATTATATTTTCAGTTATTATTAATAATAAGTAAAAGTAAAGAAATATTTAAAATAAAAACAATTTCATTTATCATTACCAATAAAATTAGTAAAAAAATTTACGTCTAGAATTAAAATATTATATTTATATATATACATATAAAATTAATTGAAAAATTTGAAAAATAATATATTTAGTTTAAATTAACTTAAATTAAATAGTCAAATCAAACACATAAACACATATATATTAATTTATATTCATTAATATTTTTTAAATAAAAATTTTAATGATGAAAATACTAATAAATTTTAAATTTAAATTTATATTTCGGAAAAAATTAAAAAGATTAGAAATTGATAGCTTTTCAAATGAAATCAATTCAATTTTTTTTTAAAAATAGTTCATTTCAAAACCTCCTACAAAATTAAAATATTATACTTATTTAATTATAAATATCAGTTTAAACTAATTTTTATTAAAATTTATAAATAGCTATTTTTAAATAAATTAATTTTTAAATAATAATTTTAAAAATGTATATTTTTTAAAAATTAGATTGAAAGCAATTATAATTTTTGAATAATATTTTAATTTATTCACGGAGAATTAAGATAACGATTAAATACAATAAAAGAACAAATAATTGGGCATCTCCCGTATATTTACAAATATTGTTTGTTATTTTATAAACAACAGAATGTATGTTATACCCAAAACATGTATGGTTTATAACATGGCAACTCTTAGCTAACGATATATTATATAGACGTTAACGTTTGCTGAAATTACCAAGTTTGAATATTTATTAATAAATGATTACAAATTATCTAGAAAAATTTTAAAAATCCTTAACCATTTCTGTTTTGAACAACAGATCTCACCATGCTAATGAAGATATCCAAAATACAATTCTTGGTGAAATAGAACACCTGTTACAAAAAAACAACCGATGCCTTAAACAATACATTCCATGTCGTACCCCAAAGAAGCCGAAAACCAATCATTAATAAATAGACTAATATATGAAGAATTATCTTATGATCAAAACAAAAAGGAAACTAAATTTACCAATCTTAAATTGCAGCTCACAGCTGAACAATGTTCAACTTATAACGAAATTATGAATGCAGTAGACCAAAACAGAGGACAAGTATTTTTTATATACGGACATGGAGGAACTGTAAAAACTTTCTTATGGAAAAAGTTATCAGCAACAATAAGATCCCGCAAACATATTGTTCTAAATGTTGATTCAAGTGGCATCGCATCACTTCTGTTACAAGGAGGTCATACAACGCATTCGGAATTTGCAGTACCGATAGATATTAACGAAGATTCAATTTGTAGCATTAAATTAAGGACAAAATTATCAAATCTTATAAAACAAACAAGTTTTATAATATGAGACGAGGCTTCAATGATTAATAAACACTGCTTTGAAACTCTAGACAAAAGTACAAAAGATATCATGGGTTCAATAAATCTTTTTTTAAAGAACAAACTCTTTAGGGGCAAAACAATAGTATTTGGAGGTGACTTTTGCCAGATTTTACCGCTTATTGCAAAAGAAAATAGGCATGAAACTGTTCAGGTATGTATAAATTCCTCCTGTCTCTGGAATTTCTGTCGTATGTTGAAATTAACTAAAAACATGCGATTGCAAATGAATATTGATTCCTCAAACATAGATAAATTGCAAGCTTTTTTCTGTCTGTGTATTTAAATTAAGAGACTGAACTTTATCTGAACCTAATAACGGCGAACGCTTGATCGATGTGCCTGAAGATTTATTAATTACACAAACATCAAATCCAATTTAGAGTATTGCAAATCATGTATACCTAAATATTTAAATTGAATATCAAAACTCTTTTTTTTTTCAAGACCGAGCAATACTATGTCCCACAAATTAGAATTTTGATGAAATAAATGAAGCGATTCTACAAAAAATTCTCGTTTGTTCAAGAGAATATCTATGCTCTGATTCATTATGCAATAATGATTCAAAATAATAACGAAACATGTGAATTATACAATATAGAATTCTTGAACAGTTTGAAATATCTAGGGATCCCTAATCATTATTTAACACTAAAAGAATGAGCACCTATTATACTTTCGTAAAACATCAATCAAATGCTTGAATTATGTAATGGAACGCGACTCCAAATAACGCAATTAGGTAACAATGTGATAGAAGGCAAAATAATAATAGGTATTCACGTAGACAATAAATTATTTATACCTCGATTCCCATTAATCCCAACTAACTCAGCTTTACTGTTTCATTTCAAACGAAAACAATGTCCTGTTATGTTATGTTTTGCAATGACAATTAACAAAAGTCAATGAAAGAGCATTAATCGAGTAGGTATGTACTTACCAAAACCAGTTTTCAGTTACGGACAATTATATATCGGAGTTCTAAGAGTAAAAACTAAACAAAAATTAAAATTACTTATTTTAGACGATAGTGTTAAATACACAACAAAAACAACAAGATGTTATATATAAATAAATATTTAATAATGTATAATAAAAGCGTATATTTATATTAAAATTCCCTGTTATCCAACTGTTATCCAACTATTAATGTATTTCTATATATTATATTTACTACACGTTAAAATCAAATATCATTTATTTATTCCATCCCGCGTAGTATATATTATATATTATATATATAGAAAAAGAGAGAATAATTTATACGTATGTTTTGGTAGCATGTATGTTGGCACGATTAAATGAAACTGGTTGCTAAAAAGCCTTATGATATATGTACAATTGTAACGTCTCTGTGATTTTGCTGCAAGCCCAGCCCAAACATTATTTTCAGATTTTGTTTGTATTCCACAAATGACTCCCAAGCCCAGAGAGAGAGGGAGAGAGAGAGAGAGAGAGAGAAAGACAACATTCCTGGCTGGTTCTTCTGAACACCCGAACAAGGGAAGCCTTTGATCCACTCTCCTCAGCTACAATGTCTGAAACGTGTCTCTGCCAATGCCACGTCAGCAAGCGGCCGGCCAAATGCTACGCTAAACGCGGCCGACTGGAGAAACTGGTGGGTTGGAAGCATATTTCACCGGTGGTTCCGTCTTAACGTGACCCTGCCCGATCACTAGGGGTGCTTTCTCACCACTGCTTACTGTCAGGGAGATGAAGAACGCTTCTAAGAGAGACACCGATACGTCAAACTCCACCGAGTGGAGTCCATCACCAAGTGACTCTATTGTTAATTTTGGCCGCTCACTTTCCTGTAACAATATACCCAATTGATATCATCGGACGTATCAGAAATCCCATTTAAAAAAAAAAAATCTAATAGAATATATAAAAGGGAATGAATCAATTGGCTTTTAGTTAGAAACCATTGTCTGTCGAACAGATTCATCACTACTACTAATATTGACAATGACATGAAAATAAACTAAAAATAAAACAAGAGGAATCCAAAATGAGCAAAAGATTCGGATGATCTTTTTTGTGACTGGCGGATTCTATTGAGTGTTATAAAGAAGAGTACCTGATCAAACAATTGCAAGCTGTTGGGTCTATTTGGGTGAGCTTTTGATGTCTTTGACAAGTGATGAGGCCGTCTATCAGAGAGAATACGGAGTTTGCAACCTAAGTCCCAGCCTCCACAATCGCATGTTCCACCGGATTTCCAACGGTCAATCAGTGGCAAAAGGGCATTACTGTCTTTTGGCAGAGTGTGGACTCCAGCGGGGAGTATTACAGTGGTGCTATGGCTTTCTTCCTTATCTTCAAACCTGTGGTGCGTCTCACTGATAATTGCTGCACGCTCTGCATTGGCCATAGATCCATCCTCAGGGTTTGTCTCAACATCGAACAAAATGGATTCAGATTTCTGAGTCATAAAATCCGTTGTGAAAGAGGTTAGAGTCCTAACATGACCGATGATTTTGTATGCAAAGCCGTTATTTTTCTCTTTGTTCCCTTGGCCTAACCAACCACCACTCTTTTTCTTGACTTCTTTGACTGAATAGACAGTGTAAAAACGTGAAGAAGAATCTGAACTCTTCATGGTGGCAGCAAGGACATTGTTGTTATTGTTGTCGACCACAAACTGAAACAAATGGACTCCTTTTCTTTCCGTGAACTGCAAAAGAGCATGTTCGGTTAAACTCTCCTGATTCTTCTCCTTTTCAGATGATTGGTTCACAGTTGGCCCCGGGTTGGACGCTACTGCAGCTACTTGTTTTTTAGTCTTTGGCTTCAACAACGGGTCCATCATTCTCCTTAAAGGACTGGATTTAGTTCGGTTGTGGCCACTATGGTTCTTCCATGTTGATCCTTTTCTGTAACCCGAGCCACCAGATGTCAATGGACCTGATTTCGCTGAATCGTGAACTGGGCTTGATGAAACAGGGACGGATGAACTTTCCTTGAAACTGAAACTTCTACGCATCTGACCAAAACTGAAACTAAAACGTCGGTTAGGTGAAGCATATCTTCCCTTTCTTGATGCAGCTTCGGGCATTTCTTGATCTAGCAGACATTGTTTCTCAGCACCGTTTCGGATTCCGTATTCTAAATCTACCAAATGTGAACACTCACCTTCTACATCACGTTTGTTGTCTTGACATTCAACCTTTTTTGCTGCTTCAGATAAAAGGTTAGAAGTCGTTTCTGATCCTGGATATGTTTGATGGCTGAAAAGTAGAGGGCATGAACGAGGGACTGTGGATTTAAGCTCAGAGGAGTTATCCTCTTGAGGGAGAAACTCTGTGGAGATATCGCCTTGCATTTCGTCTACCAAATTCTTACGAGTAATTTGATGTTTCTCCACATGGTTTTTTGGACCATATTTATTGGATCGAAGAAGAATAATATCTGCGGGTAAATTATGCCGAGATTGATGAGAAACATCGAGTTCAGTTATGCCTTTCTTTTTTCTCTCGGTGGTTCTAAAACTCATTTTTTGCTGCCCGCGGATAGGCACATCCTCCTTGCTAGAATTTGGAGATGCAGAGCATAACGTTGAACTCTTGTCAAACATTTTTTTAGTTACGTTTACTGTAACCCTTTCCTTTGTGATCTTTCTGGAACCAGCATCCACAGCATTTGCATTTTCGCTAGACCTAAACGAGAAACCTTGATCTAATTCCAATCTTTTCACTAATCCTGCTGATAAATCAGAGTAGTCCCTGTCAAGTGAATCAGCATTCCACCATATGGAATTCTTCTCTACCCATTTGCCCCGGCAAGCAGATTCATAATATCGAAAATGTTCATCCTTGTGGGGTAAACTAGCACCAGAACAGCTGCAGAACTGCTTCTCTTCTCCATAACCATGGGTATTTTCAGAAATTGAGCTCGAACAGCTCAGTGAAGTAAAAGCAGTTTCCTCTGAATTAGTAACAAAGCCACTTGATGAAGCATCACTGAATAATGTTCCTTTGGTTCCATCTGCATAGTGCTTCCACCTTTCTAATCGTTCCCAATCTAGAACCCCAAAACTCAATGCCTTTCCTCGAAAATTTTCTCTTCTCTCTGTTCTCTGAAGATATCCTGGGGGATTCAACATGTACTTCACAAGCTCATCCGTGTCCCTTACTTTGCCCTTTTCGCAATCTCTAACTTCTGTATCAGCTTGTCCCTTTGCTTTAAACTTGCCTCGATGTTCAGCACTTCCATGTGATTGAGACAACGGGAATCTATCCTCAGACATCTTAGAGACTCGTTGCTGTCTCACCATATTGGTGTTGGCTAAATACAAACTTGTATTTATCTGCAGCCCCAAAGCAACCAATGCATTATGTTTATGGCTTCAAGAATTAGAGCAACTACGCATTCTTAAACTGCGAATGGTAAGACACAGGAAGAATGATCCTCTCTCTCTCTTTCTCTCTGGTACTTACAATGAAGCCTGCAACAATAAAGAACAAAAGATGAGAGAACGATCGAACTCTTGCCATCTACTCTCCTTCCAATTTCATTATAGTTGAAAAAAGTATGATTCAGTTCCAGCATTCAGAATTCGGCACAGAGAATGAACGATGGAAAAGAATAGACGCAGTTCTTAATCATATATCAACAATATCCCGAATAATCAGAGCTTCCATTATACATTTAGAACGAATCCAATTGTTTCCGAGGACTCGGAAAGCACTAGATCAAATCCGATAGGTCTAAATTGATGCAGGAAAAGTTCCAGATCTAACCAAATCATAGAGAAAAAATTAAGAAATTTCACAGCAAAGGCCATCGATCGGTGAAACAAAGAAGAAACGGCAACGAAACTCAGATGTTCCCTCTCCGTTTTCCATCTTGCCAAACAGATAACAGAGAAAAGGAAAATTCGAATGTGAGATACACATTACCGGCGATGAATCCAGAAAATTCAAAGAAGATCCGAGATGTTCGGAATGAAAGATCACAACGAACTCGGGAATGGCGGGAAATCCTGAAGCCGAGGAAGAATCAGAGTCAGGGATTCCGAGCGAAGCAAACCGAAAGGACTGAACACTTCCCACAATCATCAGTAACTGCTCTTCTCCTAATTCATTGCTTAATTATTCTCTCTCTCATTTTTATTTCTTATTTTAAAAAATAGAATATCTAACTTTATTGTTTATGTTTTAAAATTAATCTCCATGGATTTTTAGATTATTATTATTACTAGTAATAGTTCGCGCGATGTACGGGTTGACGTTTTTAATCTAAAGAAGAAATATATCATAATAAGAATTGTTTGTATGTATTCTTTGTAAAAATAATATTTTATTGTAATATTTAGATTTTCCAAAATAAATTATGATAAGAAGAGGTGTCTTACGTAATTTTTTGTTACATGTTAATTCCATGACAAATAACAAATAAAAATTTGACAAAAAAAGACAAAACCGTTTGAAGAATAAGACAACGTATATTTTGCATAATAAACATTCAGAGAACATAGATATATTCTTGCACCTATAGAAACATATATGACTATAGAATTGAAGGTCCTCCACGTGAAACTCCTAATAAGCAGCCACCAGATAGATGGATATTTTGTACCACTTTCCTTGATACCTGAAACGGCAGGCCAACATATATCTCAAGAGTGATGACAATCTACAGAACATCGAACAATAAACAGACTTAACACAAATGCCTATACATCAAAGAAAAAAGCAACACGATGAACCTTAATCTTTGAAGAACTTGTTAGATCAGAAAGGACCACAACATACTTGACGTGTGGAAACGCGAGTTATAAATAACCTAGTCCACTTCACCGCAAGTATACGGATCTTGTAGTACCAGGGTCGATCTCAGAGAACATACAGCTAAACTAAGAATGAAACTAAACTAAGACGAGAAGTGATAAGAGAGGATATGGTCCTAATCTACCTAAAACTATCCTAATGGTGACAACGAAACTAGGGTAAGGATAGAACGAAATATGATGAATACTACGGGTGTACGGGATACCGGGTATTGCATAGTAGAACGACTAAGGATCATAGATCTATAACCTACTCTTGACAACGGGAAATTCATGCTCTACGGTGAGGAGTGATTCTTCCGAGCCTAAACCTCCTAACCATGGATACATGCAACCCTACCTTCCAGCAGTGATTAACATGTACCATGGCAGCTTTATGACCGCAATCACTATCCCTAAGATGGCTAACCGACCGGTCAGATTCTCATTAGCCAAAGCTTAATCTACTACTTAGCGGACCGGATTCGTTCCTTAACCTTCCAGCAAGGTTCGAGATCCTATGTTGTTGAGCGGTCAGCACTAACGTATGAGTGATATTGCTAAGCGTAGAACCGTAAATCAAGAGTAAAAATCATAAAACTAAGCATTAAAGTGAATCATCGTTCATACATACAATTCCGATATCCCTACCCGCAGTAGGGACTCTACTCACTCATGGAAGAAACGAAAACAGAAGATAACACAATTCTATACATGATAAACCCTAAGGAACTCGATGCCTCGACCTTCCCTATTGTGTTACCGGTGTACGAATCGGTGCTTCTCTTCTTCTCCGATGCTTCCTGAGCTTTCCCAGATATTTTTCCAGTCCTTTCTTGCCCTGTTCATCGCCCCCTTTGCCCTAGATCTGATCAGTTCTTTTTATCCGCTCGTTTGAAATTGAGATCTAGGTTGTTGCAGATTACGCGGCCCGCTCGGGCACAGGTGTTGCCCAGTCGGGTA
>CM071862.1:27201346-27229605 GCA_036759665.1 Gynandropsis gynandra | reverse complement strand
GTGGTGATCACCCGATCCTCTTTGCTCGTATGCCCGGGTCGTGTCAGATGCATGGATAAACCCCGTAGGTTTTACCCGAGCGGGTGCCGGAATAGTGCCCGACCGGGCACCCTCGTATTCTTGAAATCTCTCTTTTCCGCTCGTTGCTCGGGCGTTCCTTTGGGTTCTGGAGTTCTGAGTAGATGTGTCCTCAAATCATGTGGTTTTTGCAAGGAATTCTTCATATTGAGCTCATTTAGGCCTTGTCGCCTAAAACCTGAAAACCGAGAAAACGGGGATGTAAAACTCGAAACCGTATCGGAATAGTAAGATTCGATGTAAGAAATATGCGAAAATGATCTAAAAACCTATCCTAATAATGATACACTTTCAGTGTTATCAATACATATCAATAGAAAAGCGCATAAAGCATGACATTTAAACATACTCGAAAGGACGATGAACACACATTAATTTTGAGTATTGTATTTTATATATTTTTAATGATTAATAAAACTTTTCTTTATAGTTTTGTGTCATTTACACTATTAGAAATTAACCAATTATGAATTAACCAGTTAGAGACTGAATAATTAGTCCCTAACCATTCAAATTTATTAAAGATATCTAATCAACTTTTGGAATTAACCAGTTAGGGACTGAATAATTAGTTCCTAACCATTCAAATTTAGTAAAGATATCTAATCGACCATTGGATGATCGCTAAACACCTATACAAAAACTTTTAAAACAATAACCCTAAATATAGTAAGTAGATTTCCACTCGCAAAATATTTTTTCTCAAAAATAATCCTCCTGCAACAATCATGGACTATCGCAAGCGATGCGCGGGCGATGATTTCGAACTGGATTACGTTTTTTAATGAGAATCCATAAATAATATGGTGAAACAAAATTTTTTTCTTTGGAAATATTAAAGCAATATATGGATTTACTCTAGACAATAGTGGATTATTATTTTTTAAAATAAAATTGCAGCTTAATATCATAGATAATAGTCAAGCAGATATTATTTGTGAAAAAAACGAAAGAACGATCATGTTGATGGTCTGTTTTGTGATTAGTGAAATTAAGAAAAATGGATATGATCCACATAATGTTTTTAGTTGTGTAACATTTTCTGAAACATTATAAAGCAAGAAAATGTTATAATGTTTTCACGTTTTCTTAAACATATAATAAAATTTTCTGAAACATAGAATAAATAAACAAAATGCAGAAATGAACTCAATAATTTCATCAACTGTGTGTGACCTCAATTAGATATTTACGAATGTTTTCAAATTATTATCCAAATAATAACCAAATCAAATCAAATTAATTAGAGTTCGGATAATTTTGGTGATCATTTTTTACATATAACCGAACCGTTATAAAACCGAATCATTATAATATGATTATTATTTATAAGAACCTGAATAAACCGTACACATCGTAATTAAATCGAAAAGTGAACCGAAAACTGATTTGACTATACCTAAAAAATTACCACCAAACATAAATGGATTATTTTTATAAATATCTTAAAAACACATAAATTATATTATATAATAATTGTATTATATATAAAATCATTTTTTAAAAGGCATCCTTCATCTTGATATGTACTATCTCTCTCTACTTCTTCAAAGTGCCATTATCGTCTCCCACAACTCCCTCTCTCTCTCTCTTCGGATCCCATAGATTTCGATCTATTAAGCTTATTTTTGGATTTTAAAAGAAAATCTTTCACTGTGTGAAGAAATATTGAATCAACCATGGCGATTTTGCTTCATCTCCTTCTCATTTTCTCCATTATTACCTATTCAAGTAAACTTCTGTATCTTCCTATTTCCTTTTTTTCTTTCCTTTTAGTTTCCTTTTTTTCTTTTTTTCTTCTTTTTGTTTTCACCATTGAAGAACATGCATTGACATTATCGGATTTTCATGGCTTTTCCTCATAAAAGTTCTCTATTTTTTCCATCATGTTTCACTATATTCTTTAGAAATTTGTATATTTGTTCATTAAAAGGAAAAAATTCAGGATAAAATCACTCAGACCTAACAAATAAATCTCAATCTGAACTGACGGATGAGATATAGTTGAAGAGTTTTTACTAAAATCACAAATGAATAACATTTGAAATTCTAATATTTATGATGCTATTTCTTAAACAAATTTATATAAATAAATCACCATCATTATATATATATATTAACAAAAATTTTGTAATAAGTATTATACTAAAAACAAATTTTAAAAAAAGGGAAACGAAATTTTTATCTAATACATGGTCATCAAAGAAGCTCTGTAAATCGTTAGCATTGGAACCAACGACTTCCTGGAAAACTACTTCACTTTGTCCGACAGAAGATCTGAGTTCACCATCCAATAGTACCAAGATTTTCTTGTCAGACTCGTAGAGGATTTCCTGAGAAAACTGTACCGGTTGGGAGCTCGAAAAATGTCCTTGACTGGGATTTCTACGATGGGTGTTTGCCATTGGAGAGACCCACGAATTTCGACGAACCCCAGAGTTATCTGAAGAGATTCAACGATCTCGCGTTGGAATTCAATGAGAGGTTGAATACTTTGGTGGGGAAATTGAATAGAGAGCTTCATAGCATGAAGATATTCTTCGCTGATCCGTATAATATTATACGGAGGCTCGTCAGAGATCGTGGGAGAGAGAAATAAGCTGCTGTGAGTGAGAGAGAAATAAGGTGATGATCGTGGGAGAGAGAAATAAGCTCCTGTGAATAAGAGAGAAATAAGTTGCTGATAATGGGAGAGAGAAATAAGCGGCTGTGAGTGAGAGAGAAAACTGCTGTGATGACGTGGAGGTCTGAGAAAGAAGAATGGCTGAGGAGCCAGCAAAATCTTGCATTTTAATATATAGATTATTATGATTCGATTAGTGAATATATCTTTTTATTTGACGTACAATAAATATTTATTAATTTTAATCTTATTCGACAGAATATGAATAAATGATATAATTTATCTCTTTCATTTTTTACTTTAAAAAATATTTATAGTAATTAATATTTTTATTTTAAAACGATAATAAAATCTATTATTAATCTTATTTTATTCGGCAATAATATACAATATAAAGTATTTCTTATTTTAAAATATATATTTATCTTAATCAAAACTAGAATTGAAAATAACAGTAAAAACTTTTGTTATGAAATTTATAAAAAAAAAACTATTTATCAATTTTAAATGAATATTAGATTAATGTTTAAAAAACAAATATTATGTGATTATTATTTTAAAGAGAGATTTGTGTTATTTTGGATCCAAGCGTCAAAAAGGACAGGAGGGGAGATCTGAATGTGGGGCCCACGTGTAATAATTTTTTCTGTTACCAAATCCCCATGCGAAGCTGGCGAAATATCTTTTTCTTTTAAATAATTCATCTAATCAATATAAGACAAAAGTTATAATATTTTTCTACCATCATTTTATAATAGGTTAAAACTTAAATATTTCACGGTTAAATATTTTGAAGATCGTTAGAATAGTTATAAGAGATATATGATCATTAGAAAGAAAACAGTGATTCTTTTAAAAAATATATGATTAGATGCATTTTCGTTTCTAATATTTTAATATAGTTAACGAGTATAAGTTATATTTTGAATCAATTCATCAATAAAATTATATGGTGAAATCTTTAATTGATTTCGATATTCGATATGATGGAAAATATATTATTCATGTTCCATGCATCTAGCGTGTTTCTATAGTAACAATGAAAAATATTTTACTAATTATGACGATTTAATATTTTGTCTATTTGTTGAACAAAACAATGAATTGTTGATAAAAAATCACGAGTCTTGCCCCATCTGTTTCATTCTCTGAAACGAATATGATGAAATTTAAAAATTATCATGTTCGAGGGCGTGGACACGTAAGAGCTTATTTTGGTGTCATAATAATCCCAAAAATAACTACGAGGATTTAATAATTGTGGTGCTAATAAGAAAGTCAAATAAATTAGTTTCCATCGATCTAGGATGCAGGAAAATTTACCGCGTACAAGTCACAATCCCATGCATTTTGTTAAATTCTACTAAGACTCTTTGAGATTTAAAACAAATAATATCAAAACTAATCAGATCGTTGATGACTCCAACAAGTTGGATGATGATGATCCCTACCTAGATATTGTCGATTTTCTCGTATCAAGATGGAAGTGAAGAAAAGTGATGAAGAAACGTTTTATTTCAGTTTTATTATGTAATGTTTTATTTTCAATTTCATTATGTATTTGTTTCTTTTAAGGTTATTTAAATCATTTCAATTCTAATATAAATTCTCGTTTATTATCATATTATTATGTATTTTATAATACTCTTATATTTATTTATTATTTTTTTAAATTAATTTAGATTATAATGTATCAATTCAAGATTCATAATGAAGATTTATGTCTCGCAGATGGTACTACTATACACATTATTCTTAAAGAAAAAAATCTATCTCAAATTTGAAAATGACCAAGCACATGTGTATAAAATTTCATAATATTCATAAATTGTTGAAGGCTCTAGAAGAACAAATTTTATAATTTATATTTGAAATGTCTTATATTCGCCAAAGATGTCAAAAAATTATTAAATTTTAAGAATAATCGTATGAACGGATATTATATTGAAATTATGAATAAAAAAGATATTAAATATCAACACATGAATTATGATAGGCAAAAAGTGTGTGTTAGAAAATTATCCATTGTATCATCTAGGTTGTATTAATAATAATAAAAATAATTAAGTAATACAATACATCAAACCAGAAGTTATTGAAGGTCTAAATCAACATTTTATAAATAATTTTAAGGTTTGGTATGATTGATTATGTCATCCCGGTTCAATAATGATGTAAAAGATAATTGAAAATTCATTCGATCATTCATTAAAAGATCGGAAGTTTTTATACAATCCAATGAATGGACTGTTGTTGTTTGCTAAAAATAAGAAAGCTAACAATATAACCTCATCAAAAATAAGACACGAGTTATTAACATTTTTAGAGAGAATTCGTGGTGATATATGTGTTTGATTCATCCGTCGTGTTGATCATTTTGATACTTCATGGTGGTAATTGATGCATCAACTAAATGGTCACATGTGTACTTATTATCATCTCGTAAATTAGCTTCCGAGAGATTACTTGCACAAATAATATGATTATGTGCATAGTTTTCATATTATCCAACTAAAAAATTTGTCTTGATAATTTTGTGGATTTATATCATAATAATTTTTATTTATTGTATGTCAATCGATATAAAGGTAGAACTTCTTGTAGCATATGTTCATACACAAAACCATCTAGCAAAATCATTTATAAAACGAATTCAATGAATTGTGAGACCAATGTTTATGAAACCCAGTATACTTGTATGAGCTTGGGTATATGTCCTACATGTAGCACAAACTAGTATGCATTTGTTCAACTAGTTGTAATGGCAATTCTCCTTTGCAATTGGTTTATGATAAAAAACCATATATTTTCTATTTGAGAATATTTAAATGTGTTGTATATATCCCAATTAATCCATCACAAGAAACTAAAATGGGACCTCAAAGAAGTATGAGAATATATGTTGGTATAAATCTCCAACTATAATAAAAAAATTGAACCGACAACTAGAAATGTCTTCACTCAAGATTTACAGCTAGTTACTTCATTATATACAAAAGTGGAAAAAAGAATAAACATTTGAAAAAACCGTGAAATGTAATTATCATTAAAAGGTTTATATCCTCAAATAAAGAAAAATGAATTGGAAGGTCAAAAGATAATTCATTTGCAAGGTATTGCAAATCAATTATTAGATGCATTTGTTGACCATGAAAGAGTTCAATCAGAATAAGTGTTCAAGATAGATAACCTATAATTGCCAACGAGTTTAAGGCACACCTGAAGCGTGGTAGATGGTTCTAAAGATAAACATCCTCGAAAAAAATAAGAAGCAAATAATTATGGCGGCAAAAAATGAGGACGTCTCTTTAGAAAAGACTATTGATATAGTTAATATTGAAGAAAAGCAAGTACCTTCAAATAATGATAATGGAGAGATCTCAATTAACGATGTCAATACAAGAAAAAAATATAATTGAAATAAAATAATTGTTGACAATATTTTCGTTTATAATATAATGCGCAACGTAATCAATGAAAATGATGATCATGAACCTACTTCTGTGGAAGAGTGTAGAAATCAAAATTATTGGCCAATATGGAAATAGACAATTAATTAGAATCATTTAAAATATGAGGAGTTTTTGGACCAGTCATCCAAATACCAGAAGGAACTAAACCCATAGATAATAAATGTGTTGTTCAAAAGAGAAATGATAAAAATGAGATTCTTGGATACAAAAAAGGACTTGGCGCCCAAGGCTTTATCCAAATTCATGATGTTGACTATAAAAAGATACATTCTTCTGTGGTGGATGCAGTAACATTTTGATTGTTTATATGCATGGCAATGAATGAAAGGCTTGAGATGCGTCTCCAGGATGTGGTCTCAACTTATCTACATGGTTTATTAGATCGTGAGATATATAGGAAAATCTATGAAGGATTTGAAATGTCAGAAACACACAATAGTAATTCTAGATAAATATATTCTGGTAAATTAATTGAAGCTTTGTATGCATTGAAATAATTTGAACAAATATGGTATAGTGGTATGATTAGATTTTTTTTATAAAAGAAGGTTATCAAAATGATCCTTTATTTCCATGTGTGTCCATAAAAAGGTCAAACTCAACGTTTCTTATAATTGCGGTATATGTTGATGATTTAAATATAATTGAAACTCTTGAAGAGTTATCAATGCTACGCAATATTTAAAGAAATAATTTGAATGAAAGACCTTAGAAAAATAAATTTTTGTTTAGGTGTTCAAATTGAGCATCTCAATGGTGGAACATTTTTGCATTAATCCAATTATATTTAGAAAGTACTTAAAAGATTTTACATGGTTAAATTACATCTTTTAAGTATGCCAATGATAGTTAGATACTTGGACATTCAAAAAGACGTTTTAGACCCCATGATGAAAATATAAAGAACTACTTGGTCTTGAAATACCATATTTTAGTGTCATTGGAGCACTAATATATGTTGCTAATAATATACGTCCTAATATATCTTCTGCAGTGAATTTATTAGCAAGATATAATTATTTTATCAACTCGAAGACATTGAAATATCGTGAAACATATAATTAGATATCATCGAAGAACGATTGACAATGAGGTTTTATTATAGTCACTCGTCAAAATTTTGATTCAATTGGTTATGCAGATGCTGGATAAAATCCACATGTAGTGGAATTGCAATTTCATGATGTTCAACGGAACAAACATTGTTAGCAAATTTATAAAACCATGCAAATTATTGGCAATTCATGAAGCAAGTTTTGAATTTGTTTGGTTGAAATATATATCTCATTATATTACTTATGGTTTTTCATCGATAAAAATATACTCACAACATTATTTGAAGACAACAATATCTCGACTTAATGATAAATATGTTAAAGGTGATAAGACAAAATATATTTCTTCGAAGTTATTTTTTACTCATCATCTTAAAAAAAGGATAAAATAAATGTTCAACAAATAAAATAAAATGGGAATTCTGCAGATTTAACCATTAAAATTCTATCTGTAAAAAGATTTGAAAATATAATTTATATGATTGAATACGCCGTTTAAGATGTAAAAGAATATCACTTGAATGAAGAATTCTTTCTTTTATTTCTTTTGGTCTTTATTTTGTTTATTTTCTAAGAGCATTGCATTGAGATTTTTTAACGTGATCTTTAAATATATTTTTAAAACATTAAATTTTAGAACAAATGTTTCATTATACATAAATAAAATAATAGAATTCTTAACAATTACGTGGTTTTTTAAAATTTGATATCTTTTAAAATATATTACTATGAAAATATAATAACTTATAAATTCTTTTTTCTTTTTTAACATTTTTAAAGAAGTATATCTTTTAGAAAGTTTTAAAAATAATAATATTTACCAATTTCAGTCACTTTATTTTAAATGATATACATAGATTCTAGGAATTTTATATTCATAATCTTTTAAAATATCATTATTTATTAATGTAAAATAAATATTTAAGGGTCTTTTATTGTTATTATTATTATTATTATTATTATTATTATTATTATTATTATTATTATTATTATTATTATTATTATTATTATTATTATTATTATTATTATTATTATTATTATTATTATTATTATTATTATTATTATTATTATTATTATTATTATTATTATTATTATTATTTAATGTTTCGTCCAAATTTTTGAATTTTAGTTTTGGTTGGGATTGTTCGGTTTTTCTAGTAATAGAATTAGAGAAATTAGAATTTATTGAAGTATTTTAGATAATTTGAATCAAATAATTCGTGATAGATAATCACTCGAATTTTTGGATAATTTAACTTTCTTCAAATAATTTTCTGTTTTTGTTTAATTGAATCACAATAAGTTTTAAATCAAACGTATTTTATAGATAACTTATACTAAATATGGGTCGAATAAACTCAAATAATAATAATAAATAATAATATTAGTATTGTTATTATATTTTGAAAATTAATACAACAAGTTTCTGATACCAATAAAGAGAAAAGGTTTTGTTCAAACTTGTTAATACTGTTCTTTATGTTTTCCATTAACTTTATATTGTCCAATAAAGTGTTTGTGTGTGTCATGTTATAATTTTTCCCAACTTTATACTAAAGAAATAATTTAATCTTATTAATAAATTGAAATTTAATTCGCGCGGACCAGGAATATAATTTAAATTAATTTTATAAAATCATAATTTTGGGTTGATTTGTATTATTATTTGAAGAAATATTCCATTGCAAAAATTTAATTTCTTGACAAACCATATACTTGTGGAATAATATGGGCCGAGGTGATGTGATAAAAGGGCCCGTATTCAGAAGCTTGGAATTACTATAATTTCGGCCTTTTGTCGCTGATTATATTTTTCTGCTCTTTGCTCTTTTCATTTTGCTCTATATGGTTTTAAGGCTTTTTTTCGGTCGAAATATTTTGAGTTTATGTCGAAATTTTTGGGACTCGATTTGGTTCATATATATTTAGTTTTACAAAACCGTTCTAAACTGGAATCGACTGTTATTCCTCTCGGTTTAATTCCATTTAGTTTTATTTTATACACAATTTGAATTGGAAAAGTTTCAAAATATTAGTACCAAAATGCGAAACCGAAATAGAATATACTACAATCTTGATTTCATTAGGTCGAATCGAAATAGAATATATTTCAATCTTGATTTCAGCCCGAATTGAAACTGAATTAAATTCGAAATAAATTATAAATACGAATAAAAATGATTTAGAGAGAAGTTATTAGAAGTAGAATTTATAAATTTATATTTTTAAAAGCCTATATAATGATCCATGTGTCTTAACAAATTTTGTAAGAAAGACGTAGAGATAACTAATGATAGAAAAATGGTTATTTTTCTCACCTTCAATTCTTATTAGATTTTTAAAAATGAAGAGTAAAATTGGTATTTAGAAAAAAAAATCCAATTCCAAAGAATCGATTTCACGATCCTACGTGAAACACATCAATTAAACTGGATGATTTTTCCAATGGGTTCTCTATATTTATGTCACTAGAAAAAGTTTTCGCATATGCGCGGATTATTTGTATTATATTATGTTTTCAAAATTAAGAAAAAATAAATAGTATGATGTAATATTTTTTATTAATAATGTTCAAGCAATATATAAGTTTTTTAAGAATATCATTTTTCATATAAATTTTATCTATATAGGAGAAGATATGAATTAAGTGTTATATTAAAGGAATTAATAAAAAAAAATTGCAATTAAATATCATGGATACTAGATAAGTGGATATTGTTCGTGAACAACGATGGAAAGAACATGTGAATGGATTGTTTTGTGATTAATCAAATTAGAAGAAGTAGATATGATCACAAAATGCATCGAGATAAGGTAAGAAAACATTATGACCAATTTAACAATTTAAAAAAAATTATATGTATAGATGAATATTAATTCAAGGGATTAAAAATCAACCGCAAATAATAATTGTATTAGAAAAATGGAAAACATGTTTTTTTATAAGGTGTTAATCCGCATAGAAGCGACCTTGATAAATAAGATTTATGATGAATAAGGTAGTAATATGTATATAATAAGATATATTATGAACAATGTATGATTGAAGATAGCAAATGTGAATTCAAAGAAGTACATTTTGTCTACATACCTTGTAAATTTTGTAGGTCGTTGAAAATTTCTTGATAGACAATATTTTTCACCTCTAAATTGTTTATTGAATTGTTAGTCATATCTAATATCTTTAGTCTATGTGATGAAGTAACTCTTGAAAGTGTAACATAAAGCTGTCAGTGACTGAAAACTGGTTTCGGATAACATAATCCGAGTTGGTGTCTTGAAATAATAGAAAACTCCAGAGAATTCACATACTCCACTGGTAGAAGGACTGCCAATCATTAGTAAGGGAACTATCGATTCAAATCATGTGTGAACTAAAATAATCCATCATGTCTCCAGAAATTTGTGATAATAAAAGTAATTGACTTAATCAACAATCAGTGTAACATCGAATGAAACATGGGTATGTTGCATTTGCAAGATTTTGTAACAGATTGTTGGAGACTTCAAGCATCAATTTCTTATCAATTACAATTTTTTGATCCCTATTTTATTTGTCAGGTTGTGTATTCCTTGCAATGGTGGTGTGGTCGCCAATTCTAATAGTCATTTGAAAAATCTACCTCGTTCTGATTCAGACGCTTGTTTTGTGTCAAAGTATAAATGCAAAATGTTTGCCATAGGTGGGATAGACTATTTGTTGCCTTAATTGTCTCTACACGAACTCCTCGCATGCCAAGAAGAATCTATCTGAAATAACCTCTAAGTAGAACAATTTTACCTCCAAATGAGTTTTCAAATACTTCTTCACCGATAACATACATTATATCTTTCAAACAACTTCGATATTGTGTCGGTGTGCCATTGGCACTTCATCTCAAATAATTAGATATGTTTTCTCCCATAAATATGCTAGCACACGTCTTTTTTTTAATATCACATGTTGTTCAGTCAGTAACTTCAATAGAGATTTTGAAGCAAGAATATGAGATTCTATCCTCAGAGAGAAGTAGTGATGTTATGCTAGAAGATGTGATTGGAATGATTGTTCTATCTTCTGACCTCAGCTTTGAAATTATCATTCTATAATGATAATTTTCCTTGTCCTATCTGATCCATATATGAAACAAAATTCCTTGCTTGTTTTGTAATGGATCCATAACAACATAATAGATATTAATTTATTAATCATTGATGGTCTCAAATAATTTGAGATGTGTTGTCCTTTCTAGTCTTTGGTCAAACTGCATTTCATTATGTAGAATAGTGTTGTCGATTCCCTACAAAATGCTTTTGTCTAGTGTTGGCATGTCTGGAAAGCCTGTCAAGGATATATCCTCCTCGGATAACAACATTTCGATCTCTATTAGCGCATATTGTTCAAGTTCAGAAATTGCAGCCCATCAAATTTGAATTCTTTTTTATAGACTATGTCATTAGACATCCAATTCCAACAATTCTTCCATAGCTCTACAAGTTTACTAATTTCACAATATAACAACAATGTCACTAACAAACAACGCAATTATGTTAGCATAGCCCATCGTGTATCATCATTCATAGCTTGGTTCCATTTATTATCATCATCTAGCTAGCCTCTAGCAATATTGCTTCTTTATATGTGGTATACCTGATAACATCAACATTTTTTATGTCGTTATAGCTTCAAGGGCCTATTAGAATATTTAGTAACATCGTGAGATAATACAATTCACATGCTGTGGGGTGAATGTTAACGATTTTGTTCAAACTTAAACCTCTTTTCCTTGGAGACTGGTATTTATCCGTACTATGCCAAACAAATATCGTTGAAAACCGGACATATGTTAATTCCTTTACAACTTTATATGTTCCATTTGTCTTCAGCCATTTTATAAACATTACTTGTTCTGAGATAGGTTTTGCTAAGATTGTCTCCAAATCTTCTCAAATGTCAAGAAATTTTTGTTTTTCAAGTGTACCGATATCATCATGACAGACATTTTTTTGTTATGTATGTGAAATGCAAACAACTTCACGTGAAGATAGATATCTATACTCGAGGTAATTAGATATTTCGTTAATTTCTTTGAGTTGTGCTCTATCCAAACCTTGATGACATTTAGTACTTACTCTCATTTCAATTAACAATGATGCTTTATCGAAACCATTTGTGATGTACTTGAACGTATATTTAATAGCATGAGACCTGCTACACCACTTTATGTTGATATGTGCTCTATAAAATTGTAAAGTTATGAGGAACAATGTGAGGATTATCCAATTTAAATTTCTCTTCATTACAAATCTCGAAATATCATGCGCTCGCTTGTATGTGACATACCCTGAATGTCAAACATTAGTGTATTCCATGAATGAACTTGGATATTTCTTTGTGCTCGTACAGTTTTCCATACAAGACGAGCGATGTCTATCAATTCCACACAGACCATCATATGTTTTTCCACCAAAAAGAATCTTTCAGAATCACATTCTTTATCAAATATTTCTGCTTGGATGTCCTATCAATGTCCACTATATTAGGATTCTGGAATGACGGTTCTAGCCATATTAAGATATGACCATACGAAAAACCACGCTTCTGGAACTCAATAGTATATATGACTAAAGATATACGATAATATAAAAATTAGTTAATGGTTGGTGGTGATATATATTGTTTATTAAAAATGAAATAATGGATTAAGCTTGGATAAATCATTACCTGATAGAGGGTTTAGGAAAAAAAACTCTATCATTGATGTCGACCAAGAGAGAATCTAATTTTAGTTTGAAAATATTCGACATTCAATGCCTGGTTTATCACTTGGAGGTCCTTCACCATACAATCTAAAATGCTATTAGATTTTGTTCTACTTTGGATTGTATTCATAGTTACAAACAAACATGAATTATCATGCCATTTACATATGGCCATCAGATCGTGGTAAATCTAGTGAAAGACGATGACAATATAATCCTTTTACTAATTAACTTTCCATTGTGATCAGATTTCCCGACCACATCGAAAACATAATTGTAGAGATCAGACCAGAGTCTCTTTTGGTTATTTTAGGCTCAAAGTATTCTCTCTTGTTCAACTGTAATCGTGTCAACGACATTATTGAATTAGGTGACCTCCTTTGATAATTGTCATTCCTTCTAATAAATGTGTTTGTATTTTTTAAGCATAATACGCACGCATTGTTACAAATGCACACTTTATCTTTCTCAATGAATCATTGTATGGGATATTTTCGTGAAATCCATATTCACCATATGAAAACAAAAACGGATACTGAAGACTCATGAATAAAGGATGCAAATCACTACTTTTAAAAATTTCAAGGGATGTGTTTAGATGTAAAATAACATCTCGCCCGCCTATGTGGTTGAAAGGTCTCCGAAATTCAAACCAACAATCTCATCAGCTTTAGGCAAATTATATTGCCGATTTTTTCTTCGAGGCTCTAACAATCTTAGAGTGAATTCTACAGAATCTCTTGACTCATATCTATCTCAGACCTTATGAAAGATCTTTACCAGGTAGTTATGTTCATCTAGTATTTTAATCATTTGATCCACTCTGTGTTCATCAAGATCTCATGCGATTGTTGTTCTTCTTAATGTTTTAATATGGTTGGATACCTCATTTGTATTATCATATATATAAAGTTAAGCAAAGTGAGGAGGATAGTGGTTCAAAGGTTGCAAAGATCCAATCTTAAGATGGATTTGACCAGGAATATGGAACGATAAGGACCATTTCCCGAAGCAACTGAATTGTCAATCTTTGAACCGATCGATGTGAAATCAAGGATCGAACTGTAAGCTCGGATGTTCGTACGAAAATGTAACGAATTGTCATACAATTCTTCTAGTTGGAGGGAGGTGTGAGGACCTTTGGTAGTCGTATAAGACCTTGCATGCAACATAGATTGAATTGCAATATCGCTTTATTAAGGTCCCGTCCGACGCATTTGTTCTGCCAAAATGCATCACAATGTGGACACTTGAGAATATTCTCTTCCATATGTATTTGTGTGTTGTCTAGACCATCTATAAATATGGTAGTTAAGTTAATATGAGACCAAATAAAATTTCATGAATTATTATAGCCGTTTATTATAGTTTGTCAACCAGACCTTGAAAAGGTGGTGTTAAAGTTTCGTCAGATTGAGATTGTGTTCGAGCTGGTGGTTAAGAAAAAAGGGAAGACATGCTAGTTAAACACGTGATTGTCATTAAAAAGTTTGTGTGAGATTGATAATGCACCTCTAGTACACTATAATACTCTTTTCTCTAACATTAAGGTTTTTCTCATTGTCTTTGCGATTTTGTAGTTAATTGAGTAGGCATTTATGAATATGCATGACTAATTCAATGATATATTTATTTAAATTTTTCTAATGGTTGCGATGGTAAAGCTTGTCACTGTATTAAGATAAAAAAAAATATGTTTTCGATTCTTCAGAACTCTATGTCTTTTATTCATCATACAACGTCTTTATTGTTCAAGAAAATAAAGATTTAAGCAGCGGTCACATTACAATTTTTTTTGCTAACCTTTTCTACTCGAGATGGTTGATAGGTTATGGTGCTTTCTATCCTTCGATCGAGTGTATGTCGGTGAACACCAAGAACGATTAACCGTTACACAAAGCAAAATCTCTCAACTCTCATGATGCCACCTCATCATCCTATTATTATTTAATTTTATTTTTTATTTTACATTAATTATCATTCATAAATTATTTTAAATGAATTACATATTAGTAATATTAATATTTTAAACAAAAAACAAAATATTTTTATTAATTTAGAGAATAATTTAGTTATTATATATGTAAATAAATAAAACAAATTAGTAAATTAATAAATACATATATAAAAATTTACAAAATCTCTCAACTTTCATACTGTCACCTCATCATCCTATTATTATAAAACTTTGAATACAAATTAAAAAGATTTAGGTTATAAAATAATTGAAAACTAATAGAAACTAATCAAAATGAGATAAATAAATTAATAAATAATAAAAAACAAAAATATATTTATATATTTATTTGAAATAAAATTTAATAAATTATTAATCTTGAACGAAAAAATTATTAAAAAATATTTATTAATCTAGAGGATAATTTAGTTATTATATATGTAAATAAATAAAAAATTAGTAAATTAATAAATTCTATGAAATATATTAATATTTCAAAATTTATATTTGATGTGTATTTATATAATAAATTTGCGTACTTAGATGAAAGTTTGGTTTTATAAAATCTATATATAAAAAGTTGTAAAATCTCTCAACTCTCATGATGCCACCTCATCATCCTATTATTATTTTATTTTATTTTTTATTCTACATGAATTATTATTCATAAATTATTTTAAATGAATTACATATTAGTAATATTAATATTTTAAAGAAAAACAAAATATTTTTATTAATTTAGAGGATAATTTAGTGATTATATATATAAATCTATAAAAAAATTAGTAAATTAATAAATACATATATAAAAATTTGTAAAATCTCTCAATTTGTACACTGTCACCTCATCATCCTATTATTATAAAACTTTGAATCTATATATAAAAAGTGACAAAATCTCTAACTCTCATGATGCCACCTCATCAACTTATTATTATTTTATTTTTTTATTCTACATTAATTATCATTCATAAATTACTTTAAATGAATTACATATTAGTAATATTAATATTTTAAAGAAAAACAAAATATTTTTATTAATAAACAAATATTTATTTTTTATACATTCTCTTTTTTCAAACTTCCACATCATTAGAGTAATTTTTTTGTTTCTATATCTATATTAATTACCATTCATAAATTACTTAAAATGAATTATATATTAGTAAAATTAATATTTTAAAGAATCTATATATTAAAAGTTCAATAATTTGGAGGCTTCTTATGCATTCTCTTCTCTTAAACTTCCACATCATCAAAGTATTTTTTGTATTTTATTCTACATTATTATCATTCATAAATTACTTTAAATGAATTATATATTAGTAACATAAATATTTTAATGAAACAAAAAATATTTATATTAATTTAGAAAATATTTTATTTATTATATATGTAAATAAATAAAAATTTAATAAATAATAAACAACAAAAAAATGTTATATATTTATTTGGAATAAAATTTAGTAAATTATTAAACATTAACAAAATAATAATTAACAAATATTTATTTTTTATGCATTCTCTTTTTTCAAACTTCCATATCATTAAACTAATTTTTTGTTTTTTATTATATATTAATTACCATTCATAAATTACTTAAAATGAATTATATATTAATAAAATTAATATTTTAAAGAAATACAAAATATTTATATTAAATTAGAGGATATTTTAGTTATTATACAAGTAAATAAATAAATAATTAGTAAATTAATAAATAATTTAAAAATATAAAATGTTTATATATTTATTTGAAATAAATTCAGTAAATTATTAAACTTTAATAAAATAATTATTAAAAATATTGATTTTAGTTTTATATATTATTTAAAATTAGTCATCTTGAATAAAAAATTAACTTATTATAATAGATTTAAATTTTATAAAACTACAACGACAAGTATTTAAATTTATACATATTATTGAAAAAAAACATTTGGAATGAAAAAAAAGTAATGGTCATGATATCATTTATCATGTCTAACTAATGTCTATTTCAATTTAAATTCAATCTATCTCTTCATTAATATATATTTCTCTACAATTAAAATAAATAATAATAATATCATATATTAAATTTTTACAAAAAATGATCCATAAATAAATAATATGTATAAATAAACGAAAATAATATCATAAATTATTTTGAATTTACATATTTTTTTCAAATTCATCTTTATAAAATAAAATTTTATCCGTGCAACGCGCGGATAATAACCTAGTTAATAAAAAAACGTTTACCACAATTATACTACATCAAATGTAGATATATCTAGTTAGAATACAACCTATCATTTCCGCCACTCTTAAATTGTCCTCTTGGAGCATGACTTGGTAATAGAATTCAGAAGTTGGCTTCTATATTTCAAGTTAAATTTTAAAAAAGTCTAGTGTTCACTTGTTTTCACATTGTTAAAAGGAAAAGTTTTAAAAAGCAAATTGTGTATCGCATCCATATTTATTTTTTTTTTGAATATTTTATATATAAAAATTGAAGAAGTTAATTTAACATGTATAACACATGGAAAAAATACTGTTTAGATTTTTTAAAACACATTCCAAAAATAGTCTTTGTTTCTAAGTGTTGTTAGGTTAAAGAAAACCAAATTTATCTAAAAAACCACTGCTGTTAACAGAAAATTCTAGAGCAATAATGCATAATCAAACAGAAACATCATGAAAATGTATTCAAACTTTAAAACAACCCAATAAACAAATTAAAAAACATAAAACACCACTATAGTTTGGAGAACCCCTTTTCCACGATCAAGGTTCTTCCTTGGTGTGAGGAGTCTTCATCGCAATCATCCACTGCCTCTGCTTCTGTCTCTATATCGTCGCTAGGGTTTTCGAGGTTTGTGATATGATTTAGGATAAAACTATTAAAAAAGTCTAAAACGAAAGATAGAATATCTTTCCATAAGCTGAAGCAAACATTTAGGCACATTGTTTTCACAACCTCTCTTTGTTTTAGAAAGAAAAAAAACAACAATTCAAATTATTTGAAATAAATTAATCTCAATATAACAAATTTAGAAATTGATACCTCTAAACCAATTATATTGGAAGCCATTGTGTTAGTCAACTTTGAGATTTCACGATCAAATGTAATGGAAGTTGCAACATCCGTTCCATCATCAACGACCAATTCAACATTAAACGTGATAAAATTAAAGGAAAACAATGCAAAGGATGTTCAATATTAATAAACTATATGAGCTTGTAAGAGGAAAATTCATTTAAGAACAAATATAAGGGCAACTTGAACCTTGTAACTCCAACAATGTTTGAATCAGTGCGTGCAATAATTGCAGGCCATAGAATATATGGATTTTTCAGCGTCCTTGCATATTTTCCACATGCAACTTAACTCCACCCGTTGTTACGCAAAATGTCAACAACTTTAGCATAGCACAAGAAATCTTATTCTTAAATTTTCGAAACAGATTTAATTTGACACAATAATAGAGGATTATGTAGGATAATACAAACCAAAGTGATTTATAAATCAAATAGGAGAATGCTTCCTTCTGTAAGCTTGTCCTTTATCCGATGAAACAAAGCAGTACCAACACTCCCATGCAATAAATTTGATTGGAATTTAAAGAAATTATGAGAAATTGTGTAAGAGTTGAAAAAAATTAGATAAGGTAAGTCATTACTTTTTATTAATAAAAAGGAATTCGTTCCACATAACTTGTCCCCTTTTTTCATATTGCGAGCCTCCCACACACAAAATACCCTACTAACAATCTTTTGCAAAGATCGTCCAATAATAAGCTCGTCGAAAGTGACATGCATCGCTGTGTTTATGTCTTTCAAAACGGATGGGGAAGCCATAGTAAACAATATGAAAAAAATGAGTTGCTGGAGGGTTGTTTTTCACATCAATAATGTTGTTTTGCTTTTTTTTTTTTAACGAAAAAGAGATTTTGTAATTGTACTTAGATAAAGGTGTGGAATATGAAGTGCCAAAAACAAATGGCAGTAGTTGTGTATTCAATGCAATAACGAAAAATAATTCATTGAATTTGTAAATGTTGGTATAATTAGGATTAGTTTTCATGCATTACTCTCTTTCACATGTCGTAGATGGTTGGTTTTAATGCGTTGGGCATTTAACATTAGAGCAAAAGCGATAGAAGTGTATGCAGTAAAAGAGAAGATTAAGTTTACTTGGTAACCAATAATTTTTTTTCCAGGTTAATCCATTCTATTGGCTGTAACACTGTTTTTATAAGAGATATACATATTAACTGGTGCTTAAAACTTTTTGTAGGGTCCTTTGAAGACGCTCGGTGAGGATGCATTGAACTTACAACTTGCTGATGTAGTCAAGTTTCTATTTATGTTTCTAAGTGAATATAAAGGTAGATTTATCTAGAAAGGATGTTTGTGAGAGCTCAAAAGTATTCCATCTATATCTGTATGTTGTCAAATGTGTGAATTTTGGATCTTCTTAAGATACATTCCTAAGTCAGTTTTGGACTTGTAGAAAGAGGAACTTGATTTTAAGGAGATAAATAGAGCCTATGTTGTTTCAATGAACACAAAGATTCGCCAGACCAAAGCTCGGTTACTTGAGGAGGTTCCCAAGTTGCAGAGACTTGTTATCAAGTGGGTTGGCATCCTTTTCATGATGTTTCCCGTTTTCTTCTTTTTTTGATAGTTTGTTGTTTTTTCCTTGTAAATTTTGATATGGAAAGAATGTCTTATGTACATTCTGTAAGGTGGAAGGAGAAGTCTCTTAATTTTTTCAATATTTGGGTTCATGATACAACTAAATTTGGTTCTGTTATCTACACTTAAAGAAGATAAATCAATGGTAATGAGGTATCTGTTAACGAGCTTATCATTTATTGAAAAATGATACAAATTAAACAAGATACTTTCAAATCCTTTATAATTTATTGAAAAATGCTTTCTTATTGCTTATATTTGCTTTTAAAGCTAACCTCCTTGAAAAACGTTCATGAGAATTTGATTGAGTATAGTGTTAGATCTAGATGTTGAACCTTCCACAACACCATGAGATTCTACAAAGGCATATTTGTTCATTTTTTTATGATTGATGATATTTGTTTGGAACCCATTAACAAAATCAACTAGAATTTGGTTGAAAATTTTACCAAAACCACAACGTGGAACAATTCCTCTAAAGAGATCAACCAAAACAATTCATTCATCTTGGGCATGTTGCGTGAGATTCCTAATAAGGAATTGCACATTTATTGTATGAAACAAATAACACTAATGTAAAGAAATAAATCAAATACATTTTTAGCAAAATATAAATAAAGCAAGGAAGCAAATTTTGATGGTTTCGTTTATGTACACAACCAAAAACAATTAGCCAAAAGCATGACTTGGAGGAATTTTGCGAATGCGTCATTTTTCATCTTATTCATCTAGAGCTCAGGATGAACATCTTATTACAAAATGAACACCTTAATATTTTAGGTTTATTATAGCGTTCGAAGGAGGGTGCTTAATTGAAACTCGTGCAGAAAGGCTCAATTGAAGCGCCTATGCTCCTTGTCAGCGGGAGAGGCTACCAGACATAAGATTCTCCTCTTTCCAGATTCTTTAACAAATTCATTAATTTATCTTCTTTGAGTCTAGATAACCAAATTTAGTTATATCTTGAACCCAAGTATATTTTTCTACCCAAAACTAATATCAATACATTGAAAAAAAATTAAGAGAGTTCCCCTTTCCACCGTATAGAATGTACATAAGACATTCTTTCCAGATCTAACTTTGCAAAGAAAAAGCAACAAACTTTCAAGAGAAGAAGTGGAAACGAAAAACATCATGGAAAGGATGCTAACCCGCTTGACAACAAGTCTGCAACTTGGGAACTTCCTCAAGCAACCGAGTTTGGTTCGGGGAATCCCTATGTTCATTGCAACAATAGAGGCTCTATTTTGTCTCCTTAGAAGCAAGTTTCGCTTTCTACAAGTCGAATTAGAACACATTTCATTAAAAAAACCTTAGAACATTGCTTAATCTCTATGCCTAGAACTTTTAGATCAACATTGACCGTGGCGATTTGGTAAGCATAAATGAAGTTCACAATATCAAATTTCATCCATGTCCCATCACAATAACTGAGATTCGATCGACGAATACAAACAAAAACCAATCAAACTTAATCCTGAGAGTTTAACTTCAATTGTCGTTGATCAAGGGATAAAAACGAACAAATAATCATAAATATAACCCTATTAGATACTCTATTGACCTCATCAAGCAAAATAATGTAACCAAATTCGAGTAACCTGAAGATGAAATTCACTGAAGAAGACATACCTCGTCGGAACCCTAGCCGATCGCCAAAACATATAACTCGTCACCTGTTCCTACCGCTCCATTGACCTCATCAAGCAAAATAAAGTAACCAAATTCGAGTAACCAGAAGATGAAATTCGCTGAAGAAGACATATCTCGCTGGAATTCTAGCCGACCCGTCGATGTACCTCATCTTCGACTACCGGCACCAACGTCTACGCGCGATGGAGTCTTCGTAGCCAACCCATCCATGTACCTCGTCTTTGACTCCCTACACCAGCATCTATGCATGACCGAGTCTTTATAGTCAAGTCGCCGCTCCCAAACCATATAGCTCGTCGTTGTTCCTGCCGTTCGCCCGTTAAAATTTCCTCAATAACTTTTTCACGTAGGAGCTATTTGAGAACAATGAAAAAATTGAAAAAAATATTTATGAGTGATAAAGGATTGGATGAAGATGAAGACATATGGACAACTTAACTAGAGTACGTTCAAAGACGTGAAGCAAAATAAGTAATTGTAAACTAAATAACATTGAATTATTAAAAGAAAATAATTAAAGAACATAAAACCTATTTTCTTTTTTTCCAAAGACAAATAATCTCATCTTCAATTCTACCTTTATAATATTGATAATCTCATATTATCATTGTCAAATAAACAACCCTTGTGATTCAAGCGATTCTAGTGACTCAAACGACCATTGCAACTCAAGCGACCCTTACGATTTAAGTGACCTTACGATCCAATGAGTCTCTTGAGTGAAAGAGGATCATAAGTCTCAAGCGATCTTTGCAACTCAAGCGATCCTTGTGACCCAATGAGTCTCTTGAGTTGAAGAGGGTCATGAGTCTCAAGCGACTCACCGAGACTCTTGGCCCTCTTCGACTCAAGCGATTCATTGAGATTCATAATTCTCTTCGACTCAAGCGACTCATTGAGACTCCCTCCAATTTGAAATGAACAAACAATTTCGCTTCAACAAGTTAATCCCTAATGTATTTCAAATGCAACGTAAAACCCTAGAAATCGATCCACTCACAGACGCCATTAAAGATTGATGTGTGCTCTCTTACTTGGAACTCGATCATTGCTCTCAACTTCGAAATAGTCTCTCGCTCCTTGCTCGACACTTTGAAATCACCTCTCGCTCCTTACTCTCAAATTTGAAATATATTTCGTTTCTAAAAAATGTCAAACCGTGTGGGTTTTCACATGTAAAAAATAAGGATACATTTGTCTTTTCTCCATCTTTTGTTTTTTTTTTGTCAAATATGGGTTGGGCCTAACTAATCTCAAAACTAGCTCAAGAGTTTAGGGTTGCCCAACATCATAATGAAGTATAATAATTAATTGTAAATTAAATAATGTTTTAGTTTTGTTTTTATTTTTTTATAATTTTTTCTGTCGAAGTAACTCCACACAAAAGAACTTTATATATATATATATATATATATTTCGATTTAAGGATAAAATCAAAACCGAATCTGAATTGCTTTATCTCAAACATAACATTTTAGTTTCTTGAAGTGAAACACCCACCTTTAGGTTTAGGCAAACATGATAATCCAAAATTATAGGGTAGATGAGTATTCAAATTTGAATCAAGTTAGAAAATAGAACTGAAAATTATATAATAATTGCGAAAAATATGTATGAAAAATAATTATTAGAAAGTTCAATGATAAATAACAGCAAAACTATTTTACCAACAACAATTAAAAATAAATCCTAGAAATTAGAAAAAAAGGGATAAATATATCGGGGTCATTTTCCATTCCATTTTATAAACCAAACCAAATTGATTTCAACAATAATACTTCGATTTTGTTTGGATATACTCAAAATAACCAATTGGTATAGGTTTCTGTTCAATTCAATATTAACCAAATAATATGGATAAATGATAAATTATTTTAGTTTTAATTTTTGAAAACATTTAGATAAATGAGATTAACCAACAAAATATTTAATAGATATATGGTACTAGTTTAAATTAGATATAAAATTTTGTTTATAGTTCATACCTTATGTTGTATATAATTTCGGAAACTTGATAAATTTTGATTTTTATAATTTATTCATAATTTTGTATGTTATAATGATCAATGAAAACCAAAATAACCTAACAACAACTTAACCAATTAGAGTCTGGATTTATTTTGGTCATAATTTTTCATGACTCAAATAAAACGACATTGTTTTATAGCTAAATTGATATAAATTCAACCATTTTATAGTTAATTTGTTTTTATTAAAATTCAATTAATTCATATCCGCTATACCCAAATTGAAAAGTGAGTCGAAGTTCAAAAGGTTCAACCCAATATTCACTATAAAAATATTAAAATATCAACGTAAATTGATGTTGGGAACACACAGATTAGCATTAGAAATGAGGTTTTCATTACAAAACTTGTGTTGTCTAGTGTATTGTATGAATCGAAACGGAATTTGAAGAACAACAGAATTGAAAGAGAGAGACGAACTAAAGAGAAATTCTGTGAACTTTATTATTTTTGGATGATTTAATTTGAAGGAATACAATCTCTTCAAATAGAGATGAATGAGTTCAAGAATCCAAGACCCAAGATCCAAGATCCCAAAAATAAAGATTAATGCAATCCTGTTCTTGGTTGTTACATGGAAGAATCGATTTCTTGAATTCTTGAAGAGAGAGAGAGAGAGAGAACAGTATGCGCGTGTATCTTGTTGTTGAGGTAGAAGATGAATCAGCCCACGCGGGCTAAGTGAGACTGCCCGTGCATGCTGTGTGATAGTAAGCGGACCCGTACGGATTGAGTGGAACTCCCCACTCGTGCTGTGTGAAACTGATGGACGCGGGCTGAGTGGAACTATCCGCGCGTGTTGATGAAGTTGCCCGCATGTGTTGGGGCTGAATGGGACTGCCCGCGCATGTTGGTAAAATTGTCTGCGTGTGCTGAGCTGAGAAGCCTTCCTCTTGAGTATTTAGACTGATATATTGTTGGTGAACACTAAGAGTAATTCAATGCAAAACGAGACACATAGGTGCAAAACCATTAATGCATAATATTAGATAAACATTTTGTATTTTATGAAGCAAATTCAAATTATTCCTCGATAAAATGCTTTCAAGCTTTTCCAACTAAGAAATGTTGCATTTCCTCATCTACTAAATTTTGTTATACATTTCATGTCATGTGTGGTGTTGTATGAAATTCTTTTCATTTAGTTTGCCTTTTTAAGTTTAAAATTTTCAGCTCCAAAAACCTAAAATTCAAAAGATTTATATTGTGTTTTCAAAATATCATTCAGTAGTTTGCACACATATCAATCTTTTTATATTAAATTTTGAGAGATCCGATGAATTCCGACATATAATAAATTAAAGATGATATTACCTTTAGATTAAACATCATGTAACGTCTTACACATTGGATCTAACTTGGTTTGTAACAAAAGTTATAAAACTCTCTAACAAACTTTTGTTTGTTTAGATAAATTATTCCAACTTGATTAAAACAATAGATTTTAGGTTTGTTATATAGCCATAATTGTGGAAATCATGTACTTTTACTATTATCATATTGTTAGTTTCACTATGCAATTATGTTATTAATGTTAATAAACTCCTGTTGAGAACTCCAACGCAAATGTGGCGCAAACATTTTGTTAAATTTGCGTTACATAAAATATCCATCAAATTGGCATTTGGGAGTATTCTTTAAATCTTTTAATATTATAAATAAATTGAATGTATTAGGGTTTCCGAAACCACAAATAATACAAATAAAATGAATATATTCGGTATAGGAAACCACAAATAATACGTTTCCGTTGGTTGATTTCCCTGAGACAATTACTTGATAAAAAGTATTAGAATATCATAATTTCAAATTGTATTCTAAATGAATCTCAAATTGAATCTATCGAATAACATCCCTAATCTATAATGAATAATTATATGTACTCATTAAAAACAAATTCTCGAAGCAGCTTTAGGAAATTAAAAGAGAAAAAGAAAGAAAAAGAAAAATCCGACAGGCAAATCTTGAAATTGGTCTTTAGGATTGCTTCGTTACATAGGCATGGCATATAATTCGTGGGGTACCCCAAATAGAAATATTACAAATACTTTTGATATATAACAAATATTATTCCCCAAATATTGAAATATGACAAATACATACAGATATAAATATATTACCCAGATAATTATCCTTTTTATAAGACCCTTTGTAAGCCTATTCCTCAAACCCTGTTCTTGCCTGTTTGTTTGCTTTTTTTTCCATATTACATTACTTTAAAAAAGTAAGACTATGGCGAGCGACGTCGTAGGGGCATGGAACAAACCGCAAACGCAAATGCAGACGCAAACGCCACACAAGCCGATACACCCGACGTTCTACTGGGGATATGAATGCGAGGTGCTCTTCCATGGTTGGCCCGACTCGAGCCATGGGATGTACGCTCTCGCCATCATCTTCGTCTTCTCGTTGGCCTTTTTCGCCGAGTGGTTTGCTCGCTGCTCCGACGCCGCCGCTGCCTCCTCTGCATCCGATAAGCTCGCCAGGACGGCGTTCCGTACGGCGATGTACGGCGTCAGGTCGGGGTTCACTTACCTGGTTGTCCTAGCCATCGTCTCCTTCAACGGTGGCGTTTTTCTCGCCGCCGTTTTCGGACACGCCCTCGGATTCGCCGTTTTTCGGGGACGGGCGTTTCGGAATACGGGTCGGGTCGTCGGGTAGGATCGCGGCGTGGTCCCGTGTCTCTGATTCCGACAACAAAAAGACCATTTTTTGGGCTTTGGTTTTATTCTTTTTTTCTGATTCTGACGGATAAAATGAAAGAATCCGCTGTAATGTGTTTGGCATTTCGAATTTGTTTTTGTGATCTCATGAATGATGGTATTTATTATTTGGTTAAAAATATTTTTTAAAATTTTTACAGAATATGATATATTTAAAATAGTGTAACTGTATAAATATAGAAGGAAGACACAAATCATAAGGGTTTTTCATCCCTTCTCATGCTGCGACGTGAGCCATAGGGAGGAAAAACCCTTTTATCCCTTAAATATAATGAAATTTTCCAATTCCACCTCTTTAATCCTTCAGCTAGGGCTGGGCACGGGTCGGGTAGCCGGATTTTTGAGGGTACCCGAACCCGAACCCGGACGGATAGACATATTCCTACCCGAACCCGAACCCGAGGGGTTCGGGTACCCGGGGCTCGGGTACCCTCCAAATACACCGGGTACCCGCGGGGACCCGAACCCGAATCTTTTGGTTTTCTCCGCCATTACGTTATCAAATGCCCTTGAGCAAAACGCTCAAATCCATCCATCACACATTCGTGTGCACGTACAATCAACTGTAGATCATTGTTGTTACAGAACTCCATAACACGGTCAGGCTGCAATGCATACCAACTTCTTGGTAAATAACAAAACTAATGACTCAGACCTTAGCAATGCTTATTGAAACTTAATAAACGAATTCAATTTTTATTTCTTTTCGGTATCAAACAAAATATATCTTACAAGCATATATATGTTTTGGGGGACTAATAATAAAACCAACATTCCTAGTCAAGAAAAGAAATGAATAAAGGAAAGAAAATAGTTATATATGAGACAGAGGCAATCAAACATCAGGTGAAAAGTAAGGGAAAAGGAAAGATTAAATTAATGTCCACAAGATTGAAATGCCTAAAGAAATAAAAGGAACAAGATCACTAACCCCAAAGGTAACCAAACCCGGTCCCCTAGCATTGAGCCGTAATCCTTCCACACTGTCGTTTTCAGTTGGATCGGACCTAGTGAATTGCAAACATCAGATTAATAACGCAATGGCGGAGAAAACCAAAAGAAAGGCACCGGCCGGAAGGAGACGAGCACAAAACGGAGGGAGATGGAGGGAGGCGAGCACCAAGGAGGCAAGGAGATGGGGGAGGCGAGAACCAAGGAGGCAAGAAGAGGGAGGGAGGCTGCAGGTGAAAGAGAAGGGAAAAAATAAACCTAATGGCATTTTCGTAATAACTTGACATATATGGGTATTTTAATATTTTTTTTATATATGCTCGGGTACCCGCGGGTACCCGTCATAGAAATAAAAAAACCCGAACCCGAACCCGAACCCGCGGGTGATGAGATTTCATTACCCGAACCCGAACCCGCGGGTTCGAGTAATTTTTCGCGGGTTCGGGACGGGTTTCGGGTCGGGACGGGTTCCTCGGGTAATTTGCCCACCCCTACCTTCAGCCTTTGAATCCAATGAATTGAGGAAAATCCCCCTTCCCCTTCCTTTTCACACCAGATACATCCCTCTCCCCGACTCTTCCGCTTCAGCCATCTTCTTAAATCATGGGGTCGTCGTTTTCGAACCTCGCCAAGAGGACGTCGTTTTTGTGTTTGATAGGGGTGGGCACCCGCGGGTACCCGCGAGAATCATTACCCGTACCTGAACCTGTCCCGCACGGCTAATTAGTTTTATTACCTGTACTCGTACCCGCAAGGTACGAGTACCCGCTATTCGGGTACCCGCAAAAACCCGCTAATATTTTTAAAACCCGGGGGTACCCGTCCCGCATAAAAAAATCTCAAAATTCAATAATAACATTACAATATTTAAAAAATTACAAACATAACAAAAAAACATATCTCTAAAAAATTACAAATCATAACAAATAACATCTTGTAACTTCAACTGATTTGTTCCCGGATTGGAAAGAGTTTTGTGACTGATTTGTTCCTGGATTTGGAAGAATTTTGTGACTGGATTTGTAAACATCTGTAACTATAAACCAAAAATAGGTGAATATACGTATACAATATACAATTGAGCAAGTAACTCTGTAAACCAAAGTTTCAAGAAATCCATCCCATCACAGATAAACTAAACATCTAACCTGGTGAGGAGCAGGGCACGACGCAGAGGGTGGGACACAAGCTGCGGGGGAGGAAGAGCGACGCCGCCGCTGCCTCCTCTGCATCCGATAAGCTCGCCAGGACGGCGTTCCGTACGGCGATGTACGGCGTCCGGTCGGGGTTCACT
>CM071862.1:27190355-27201334 GCA_036759665.1 Gynandropsis gynandra | reverse complement strand
GAGGGAGAGCGGCGAGATGGAGAGGGTGAGCGAGAGGCGAGATGGAGAAGGTGAGCGAGCGGCGAGATGGAGAAGGTGAGTGAGCGGCGAGATGGAGAGGGTGAGCGAGCGGCGAGATGGAGGAGGTGAGCGAGAAGCGAGATGGAGAGGGTGAGCGAGAGGTGAGAGGCGAGATGGAGAGGGTGAGCGAGAGGTGAGAGGCGAGAGGGAGAGGGTTGAGAGGCGATGGTGGCTGGCTGGGAAGGAAGTGGGAAGGAGGTGGGAACATAAGGTTAGATTAGGGTTACGGGTATTTAGGTAATATAATTTAAAATTAGGGACATTTTTGTAATTTCTGCGGGTACCCGCGGGTACCCGTTTATGAAATTAAAAAACCGGTCTCGAACCCGAACCCGCGGGTATTGAAATTAAATTACCCGAACCCGAACCCGTGGGTACGAGTAATTTTTTGCGGGTTCGGGACGGGTAACGCGGGTTTTTTGCCCATCCCTAGTGTTTGAGAAGAGGCATGGGGTCGTCGTTTTCGAACCTCGCCAAGGGGACGAACGATTTGTCGTCGGCGGGACCGAGCCTCGGCGATATACCGGAGAGTTGCGTCGCGTGCGTGTTCATGTACCAGACTCTGCCAGAGATTTGTTATCTCGCTCGCCTAAATCGGCCTTTCGCGGCGCGGCATCGTCGGATTTCGTGTGGGAGAAGAAGCTTCCGCCTAATTATCGACATTTGCTCGATTTGTTTCCACCGGAGAGGTATTAGAATATCTCGACCAATAATATTTTCACGTTTCTGTCTCGTCCAATCCCGTTTGACGATGGGATTAGGGTTCGTCAAAGTTTGTTGACAGTCTTGCTTTTCAGAGGGCCTCTTGATGAATCGAATTTCAATTGGTTGGACTAGGGAATTAGGGTTTTTATCGTTTTCCTTCGTCATGGTGGTTGAAATTCATCTATGTTTCTGTTTCAAGTTATGGTTTCATTCACGAGCGATCTAAGGATTTCTTCTTACGAGTTTGGATCTCATGATGCCATGAACAATATGATCTTGCAGGCACTTTGGATTGATAGGGTGACAGGACGGGTTTGTATGGCAATTTCTGCGAGGGGATTGGCAATAACTGGAATCGAAGATCGGAGATACTTGAACTGGATTCCGGCAGAGGAATCTAGGTTTGTGATTAATCAATTTTTATTTAGTTTTTGAAGATATTGCAAGAAAATATATGTTTCTGGTACTGTTTGATCATATCAATTCTATTATCTCTGTTTTTTTTGATTCTTTCTAGGTTCTGGCACACTTGAAGCCGTTACTGTGAGGGAGACACTTGGTTTTTGGATGATCGAATAAGTCCTAAAATGTCTTCACTGATTTTTATGCATATGTCACATGTACCAGATATTGGTTTGGGTACTGATTAAGTGATGTCTTTGTCTTCAGAAGCTTTTGAGGTTTTAAAGTTGATAATTAGGTATCTTTTTTGTTGCCACAAGCTTCGAACTTCTTTATCGTGCCATGATTTTTACTCGAATTTTGGTACCTAGAAACTCAGGTTGTGGTTACAGTATTGGCAATTTATCAAATCATTGTAACAAGATCTACAGTTGTATTCTTCTGTTCAAAATAGAATGACATATGATAAGTGATAGTTTATATAACCCTGTTACTCATTCCCGGTTCATTCCACAGCTTCATTCCCGGTTAGTCATGGATGGCAAGATCATGCATTTGGCTACTTTTCCAAAGCGTCGAGCACCGACGGAAACCGAGGTATCGATTCCAACATGATCATGATATGAAGGATGTCGAAGGCGGCCAAACGGGTGAGCGGTGGGAGCAAAAATAAGCGGCGGGTCGATGATGAAGGCACCTCCTTCCATGGACGATGGCGCGATGGGTCTGCGATGAGACACAACAATGGGTCGACTAGGGTTCCAGTGAGGTATTTCTTCTCACCTTTTTATAGAAAAATCTTTTTCCTTTTAGTCGTGATATATGGTTGACGATTGTGGAAAAGCAAACGCCATTCCGTTCATTACCTTAAACTTCCCCTCCGATTATGTTGATTGTAGAAGTTCATTTCTAGGTCTTCGGTTTGTTATCACCATCTCGGTCGTAGCGGCTGTATTGAAATTGCAATTTGTTTCTAGAAGTCTGTATTCTTAGGTTTAAGTAGTTTTTTAGATCGCATTGATAATTTTTTTCTATAGAAAATCTTACTTCCTGAATTTAGGTTTTCTTTCTTGGTCAAGAATTATTTGCCTGAATATCTTTTGCCCCCAACTTCCGGCTGCTCCATATTGATGCTGTCTTTTTTTTTATCTGCAGACCCTGTTGTCTCGTGGAAATAGTGAAATCCATAAATCAAGGCTGCTTCATGCCGAGCTGTTGGAGGTGAATTTCCCTTTTCCTTCCTAGAAATTCTCCGTTTCAGCTTTGTTTCTTTCCACCTATTCTCATAATTTTTCTTCTATGATGAAATCCCCTTATAAGGACATCATAAAAGTAACATTTGAGTTGCTTTCTTATCTGAAACTATCTATCAAAGCTTATAATACTGCAAATTATTTCTTACTGTGCTTTTCTTGGTACTTAAAACTTAATCAAAAGTTTATGGGCGGTGATACAATGATAAACATTTGCTATGTTTGAAATCTTTTGAGCTCAGTACTGAACTTAAGAAAACATGAAAACATTTTTAATCTGACTATTTAGCTGTGATGTTAAGAAAATGATTAGTAAACTGGCCAGCTTGGTACTTTACTTATATAACTTAACATAAAGTTATACTTAATCATGACTTTATGTGTCTAGAGTGAAAAAGCGTTGTCTAAATTTCCTTTCAGTTTTAGGTCCTAATTTCTCATACTTTCCGCCTTTGGTGTGGATGTGCTTGTACTCTAATTTTGATATCTAATTAGAATGTTTCATGGTCGTATAGACATTACGACTTAGAGGTTGCTATAGAGTATTGAAAAAAAATGGGAACCACCATCACCATAGCCATCGATGCCGATTAATGCTTCATGTAACGTCATTAGAGAAGAAAATTTAAGTGAAAATCTTATACCAAAATATGAAAACATGTGTATCAGAAAATACATTCTATTCTCTATAATTACATGACAAATAGGCAAAAAATGAAACTTGCCATTTCTACTTCCATGCATTTGTTTCGAAGATCTTCATTTTGCATGATCTTCATCGAAGAATTAACTTCTTTGTTCTGGTTGGGACATTGGAATGGAATATGATACAAATTTGCTTATATCGAACCACGCCTGTTTCCCCTTCATGTAGGAACAACCACCTTTCGACAAGAAGTAGTTTGTTGCATAGCCATTTGCAATCCATTGTCATTGATATAGGGTTTCGCTTTTAACCCCCAACCGTTTGTGAAGCGTCTGCTTCGTCTTCCTGCAACTCCATGCTCGTGCCTGTAAAGAATCCGAGTGCCATGTACGTCGATGCCGGTAAGCTTCATAAACCTCTTATCTGTTTCTTCTAAAGTATCCGCTTCTATAGCTCCTATATCAACAACTTGTATCCGCTTCTATGTCTTTTGTTCTGGTTGGGACATTGGAATGGAATATGATACAAGTTTGTTTATATTGAACCACACATGTTTCCCCTTCATGTAGGAGCAACCACCTTTCGACAAGAAGCAGTTTGTTACGTACATTAAGAAATACATTAAGAATGAGACATCCAAGCTGGATGCTGAACAACAAGTGGTATTCAAGAATATTTAGAGTGCTACCAAGTTTCTGCTTTCCAAGCTTAGTGACCTTCAATTGTAAATCTTCCCATCTCATGGGATGTATTTTCCCTTATGTTAATACACTTTTCGATTGATTAAGGCTGTACAGAACAACCCTAGGCTCTCAAAATTGTAAGAAAGATCATTTTTTATCTATGCATACACTGTGACCATTTGGTTTTCGATTCGATGTGGTATCAAATTAAACTGTTATGGCTTTAAAAAAACACAGTTTTATTCTTTCCTACACCATTCAAATATATAATTTAAACATTTGGTATTACAAAAAAAGGCTTTTGTATTTAGTAGACCTATCTAAGCATCTACTCAAAATGTACTCATTTTTTATTACTTTTCTAGCTTAAAATCTTTGTATAATTTATCAACAAATTTATCTTTTAGAGAAATAGAATTGTTCTTTTATTGTGCTATGTTCATATATCCTAAATCATAATAATTAGCCTTTTCTCTTATCATGATTCATGTCTAATGTTATACATTTTTTTTATTGGGGTTTAAATGATATCAGAAGCTTTTGATAATATATGGTAGTATATGGTAGTGTTATATTGTTGAGCCCCATAATCATATCTTTTGGCAAAAGAACTCGATGTGCCTCGAGTTGCTAGCGAGCATGATTTTTCTTTTAGCATAGCGTTTGATCGTGCAGTTGAACTATTTGCCAATGCTGGCATTTCTCGATGTATTAAGGTTTCGATTTCTCTTTGGTAAGTTCAAAAAACACCTGATAACCTTTATTACCCTGTACTCCATCTTTCTTTTCTATGCATATGCTCATTGCTTCTTTAGTAGTGAAACTAAGATATACCTTATCAAAATTTGTAATACAAATAATGATAAGTAGTAAATCATGTGCTTTCTTCATAAATCCATTTCTTACAATATGCCATTTCGAGCTATTTTGTGCTAAAACTCTGCCATCTCCCCTCTAACGATTAACACCTTAAGAAGAGCAATTTAAAGCAACTCACCCACTTATAAAGAAAAATCAAACAATTATGATAGTAACATACATTATTCTCATAATGATCAACACTATTAAAAAAAAAGCATATTAACACTTATCATCAATACGGTTAATTAATATTTCGACCGTCATGTTCCACAAACATCTACATCAATCAAAATCTAAAGACAATAAAAAAATTCAAATATGAGTATATTTAAAGAATTCTGAATTATGTCTATACCTCATTAATTGTTTGTAAATTATGTAATAGATTAAATAGTCCTAAAACATTATGCAGGTACGGATAAAAAAACAATCATGAGAAAAACTAATATCCAAAATATAAAATCATTTCCTCTGATAAATTACGTTTTAATATTTCAAAGATATTATGGACAAATCACAATGTTATTTTACATTATATCTTATAAATCTATTGTTTAAACTTTTATATAGAAACTTAGAATTCAATGATATTATTATAAAAAAATGACATCGTTAGTTTACATTATATCTTATAAATTTATTATTTTAACTTTTACATTGAAAATTATAGTTCGTGGGTTTGTATTGAACGATACATATATCATATATCATAACAATTTGAATTAATGAATTATGTATAACGTTTAAAAAACATACAATGTAAGTATCACAAGACCGCGCAACGCGCGGGTATCATCTAGTTAGTCATAATACTTCTGCACATAAAGAAAAGTAGGTAAACATAAGTCATATTTATCTTGGAAATAATGTGCTCAAACTTTTCATTCTTCTAGATTTATCTAATTTATATGGTTTATAAGCTATTATCTAAATATAAAAATTTTATCGAATCTACAAATTTTGGCGGTGGCGGTTAAAAAGTGTTAGTAGATAAGAAGTCAGCAACAAAAATAGCAGTGCACATATCAAACAAGTCAACAAAAATACCTATATTTGAACAAGTCAGTAACCAATTTTAAAATAATGAAATATGCAAATAAGGAAGACTACATTCAATAAAAGTATGTTGTAAAACTTAATTGAAGACAGCGTATAAAAGGAGGAGAAAACAACAATATTTTGTGTCTTTTTCAACATTTGAAAAAGGATCACTAAGTTGGAAAAGTCACATTCACGAACAAAATTTACAAACGGTACGTGTGTTCTTCGGTTAGTGAGTGTGTGTGGATATTCACTCGTAACGATCGTGCACTGGTGGTTTAGCGAATTGAAGGAAAGCAACTGTTAGGTTTACGTTTAGCTCGGAAATAACTCAAAGATGTAAGGTGTATTTCAAGTTAGTTCATGTGTACTTGGGTGATAAGTATTTGTAGCTGTATAACGTGAATAAAATATTATGTTTTGTGCAGTGGTGGAAATAACTATGTTTTAATCTTGATGTTCAATTGAGATCCAATTACAAAATTTCAATTGGTGATGAGGATGAGACTCCACCCGGACACCAATGACACATGGACATGTCACTATAAAAAAACAGCTCATTTCCAACGGACGGTGCAACAGATCCGTCCGTTGATGATGAATTGCAACGGATTACAACGGATTTAGGAGAACTTCCAACGGGCACATATCCGATTCAATCCGTTAAAAAATTCAACTGAAGTGAAACGGATATCGTCCGTTGCCACGTCCGTTGCAATCCGTTGCAAATTTTAACGGGATGTTAACAAATATCTTCCGTTGGCATCCTCCGTTGGAAGCCCGTTAGAAAACCGGAAAAAAATTCCAACGGACATCCGTTGCAAATTGTAACGGATGCCCGTCGGCACTTGTAACGGATAGTTGTTGAAATTGTGAATTTCGAGGTTTGCTGGTGGAAATAAATTCACGTGAACTCGCAACGGTCATCCGTTGAGGTTTCCAACGGATGTCCGTTGCAATTTAAACTATTTAATGATAACAATCAAGGTTTTAGCATCAAACCATCAACAGAAAATATATTTTCATCAAAATATCGTATTCTTCAAATCGATATATATAGATCGAGAGAGTGAATGTATAGAAGAAAAGATCTTATGACCGAAGAGATTATACAAGAATTCTTACACAGATTGGAGCAATTTATGAGTTTTGCATCGATGCAACCTTTGTGTCAAGAACGCGGGACAATGTTATGGCCATGAAAAAGATGCAAAAACATGAAGTATCGAAGTCAAGAAATTGTTTGCAAACATCTTTACAAGGTGGGTTTTGTTGAGAATTACGAAATTTGGTTTTTTCACAATGAAAATTGCGGTGTTAGAGATATTGTGCAAGAATCACAAGTAGAAAGAAATGAAGAAGTTAGTTATGAAGCATCAACGACCAATCCATATGTGGAAATGGTGTCATATGCTTTTCCTGGAGTTGTTAATGAACAAACGCGTGAAGAGATGCCGAACATCGCTGCACGCCGATTCTTCCACCTATTGGATTCAGCGAAACAACCTATATATGAAGGTTACCGTGAAGGTCAGTCTCACTTATCTTTATCTTCAAGATTGATGAGTATAAAAACAGATTACAATGTTGCTGAAAATTGCATGGATTCATTTTGTAAAACCATGCATGAATATTTACCGGAAAATAATCAAGCTTCCGAGACATACTAAAAAAAAAGAATGTGTTAAAATATTTAGGAATGTCACATGAGAAAATTGATGTTTGTAGAAACAATTACATGTTGTTTTGGGCAAATGATAAAGACTTGTTGAAATGCAAGTTTTGCGGTGCAAGCAGATTTTGGTCAAAAAAACCATTTTCACGTAAATATACCATACAAGAAAATTTTCTATATGCTTGTAGCAAATAGGTTGAAAAGGTTATTTGAATCGAAAAAACCACTGAGACAATGAGATGACACACAGAACACTCGACGGCCGAGGGTATGATGCAACATCTATCAGATGGTAAGGCTTGGAAAGATTTCAATGAAATATTTCCCGAGTTCGCGTATGAAACAAGAAATATTTATCTTTGCCTGTGGACCGATGGTTCTAGTCCATATGGAAAATCTGGAAGTCAATATTCTCTGCGGCCGGTGATTTGTGTCTATATAATTTGCCTTCTGATATGTGTTTGAAAAGAGAGGTAATGTTTTTGACGTTGCTGATTCCAGGACTAGAACATCCGAAGAAAAGTTTCGATGTCTTTTTGCAGCCTTTAATTCATGAATTAAGATATTTGTGGAATGAAGGAATTCTTGCTTATGAAGTCAGTACGAAGCAAAATTTCACATTGAAAGCGGTCTTGTTGTGGACAATTAGCGACTTTACTGCCTATGGAATGTTATCTGGATGGAGCACGCACGGAAGATTGGCATGTCCATATTATATGGTGGATATTGATTCCTTAATCGATAATTTCGATGGGCGTCTCATCCTTCAAATTATCGATCCTGAACGTCTTGTCGGGACGCTATGATAACTTTAATATTTTATACTTTTATATTGTTTTACTTTATAAATGGTATCTAATTATTTAATTTTCATGTGTAGGTTTAACGTGGATGATGTTCTAAAACATACGAACAACAACATCATCCAAGGGTCCTTACAGGACCAACTTTATTATTCATGGCAAGTTACGCCAGAAGTCATACACCGCCGATGGTGGTGCACCTTTATCGTAAGTGTATTTCAAATTACAATTTTAATTAAAATTATTATTTATATGTTATAAACTAATTTATTATAAATTATTATGCAGCACACATACAGATGGTGGAAGAAAGATAGGACGCGCATCTAACAGTATGGATGCGCGACATGCAGGCCAGGAAGCGCTAGATGATGAACAACGCCAAGTGCAACTACTACACCAAGAATCGCAAACCGACTTGGGCAACGAACGAGGCCTTCAATCAAATTATTCAACATTGGGAGTCTAAAGACTTCAAGGCTAAGAGCGAGAAGTCCAAACAATGTCGGTACGACGAGAAGGTTTCCAGAGATGGTCCGCATCGCCGTACTTCGGGATCAAAATCATTCCCGAAGAGGAAGCAAGAATTGGTAATTATTATTATTTAAATTTTTGGGTGTTTACTATATTTATATAATCAAATTTAATTTATATCACAGATGCAACGAATAGGAAGAGAACCGACTCTTCTTGAGCTGGTAGTGGAAACCCACGCCAAGAAGAAGTCGGTCATCGGGGAAGAGAGTGACAAACCCGAACTCATCGACCCTCGAGCGGAAAGAACCGTGAAAGCTGTGACGAAGAAGATTACACAATAATCACAAGCTTGTGGTTCAACTCCCGATGACCACAGTCCTTTACAAAAGGACAAAATTTATTTGGAGGTAAAAATTTAGTATTTTATCTTTCGATTATAAATAAAAATTTTGTATTCTAACTCTAATTTTGTTTGTTTTATAGTCGGTTAGATCGTATAAGGGGCGTTTATACGGTCTCAGGGCACTTTAGAAAGATATGGTCGAGGACGCCACGATGATATCTCCTTTGGTCCAAAAGAGCTACACACAGCAATGGTGGATCGAGGATCTCAAAGCACAACTTCGAGACATTCAAGCCCAACTACAGGCAACGCGATCACAAGTGCAACACATGGAGAGCGTCATAGAGTTGCTATCCGACCAAATGAGGAGATCAACGCCGCGGTAAGAACCGGATATCGATTCGGATGCAACGTCTTCTAGAGATGCTGGTGGTGACCCCGGCGATGATATCAGCCCAATCGATTTAAATGAATTGTAATAGATTTAGATTTAAGTTTTTGCAATAACTTTTATTTAGTTTAATTAAAAACATTTTAATTTTTATAAAAAATATTTTTATATTTTTATTTTTTTATTTTTTTATTTTTTTATAAATTCCAACGGATGCCCGTTAACATTTAAATTTTCAACGGATATTATCCGTTGCAAAGCCGTTGGGAATAGCGACCTCTTCCATTTGTAAAGCGTGATTCCCAACGAGCTCAGATTTGTTGATGTCTGTAGGGAATCGCTCTTTGCAACGGATTTTGGACGATTTTCATTGGATATGTCCTTTGGAAATCGCCTGTTTTTTTGTAGTATGTCACAAGGGCTAAAATTAAAAGGATGACAAAATTATTTGCCAGAATGGTGTCAGAAGAACTTACAAAAGCACCACAAGAACACCGAAAAACGTCAAGAGAAGCTTATGTGATTTACCTACAAATGGAATAGGTCGAGGGGAGCAAAAAACTGGAGGATCAGACAATGTTCAGCCAGGACGTTGGGTTAGAGCAAGAAAAAGTTCGAATCGAGCGTTTTCTCAAGACCAACATACTTTAGTTTTACAAATCAGAGTTAAGACTTATGCAGTGACCGAGCGCAACCGCTCCACCGAGCGATTTTACCGAGTTTTGTTAAGTTAGCTTATATTCAATATTCCATAATTTTTTTTGTCTTTATAAATAAGAAACCTATTGTGTGACATTTTAACTAAAATTTAACCAATTGAAAGTATTTTTTTATGCTAATTCTTAAAAATACTACCAAACTCTTAGAGAAATTCTAAGTGGTCACCGATTTATCAACACTAGATCACAAGTGTTGTAGCATCGTTCGTTTGAGGTTTTCATGTATAGTATCAAATTCATTACAAAATTCTTTAAGAAAATTTTTACTACATTGAACACAGATATCGACTTAAATCTTTTAATACTTTTTTCCAATTTTTTTGTTCTACATCAGTTTTATATTTTAAAAACATTCAACCAATTTTATTTTTTTGACTAATAAATTTTACTATATCTACAAAAAAACAATTCAATGTTTTTGAGGTGACATGTTTAAAAAGATTCTTTGCATATTTTTTTCCACCACAAACAATACGTTTGAAATGCGCATTTTCATTAGACGCATTTATGATATGTGTATTTTCAATCTTTTAATTAAACCAAAATTCAATTATCATAATCTTTCATTTCATAAATTAACAGAATTAAGAATATAAATAGAAAGAGAGTTATTCCATAGACAATACCAAGTATAGTACAAATAAACATTTCCTACGAAATATCCAATTGACTATTGCCATGTGTGCCCAACTCAGCCTAGTCCGAGTGGGCATTGACGTGAGCGTCCATCCTGTCCGGACATGTTGACAAAGCCTATGTGTGATAATTTTAGAGAAAAAAGCCTATTCCCCCTCAACTTTAACACTTTAATTGTTAAAAATTAAGCATTAATTGATATATATATCTAATTATATTAAAAATATAAAGCATAATATTATGTATAATATTAATAAACGTATATATAATATATATATATATAT
>CM071862.1:27166945-27184164 GCA_036759665.1 Gynandropsis gynandra | reverse complement strand
TTAATATTTAATTATAAATATAATATATGGGCTATGGCCCATAAGACATTTATAGTTTTAACATTAATCTTATTTTCTGTAATTTTTTTCCCGCCAAATGGTAACGGATACCCTTTACCATTTCCCACCATTTTGTAACGGATGTCCATTGCTATTTCCCGCCAATTTGCAACGGATGCCCGTTGGAAAATTTGAATCCCCGCTCTATTTTCGCGACGGTGTGACAACGGACGCCCGTTACAAATTTTTAACTGGCGTCCGTTGCAATTTGTTAACATGCATCCGTTACACGTTGTTCAACGAGCATCTGTTACAATTTTCCAACGGTTCTATACGTTGGGCGTCCGTCACAAATTTTCAACGGATATTATCCGTTGCAAAGCCGTTGGGAATCGCGACCTCTTCCATTTGTAAAGCGTGATTCCCAACGAGCTCAGATTTGTTGATGTCTGTAGGGAATCGCTCTTTGCAACGGATTTTGGACGATTTTCATTGGATATGTCCTTTGGAAATCGCATGTTTTTTTGTAGTATGTCACAAGGGCTAAAATTAAAAGGATGACAAAATTATTTGCCAGAATGGTGTCAGAAGAACTTACAAAAGCACCACAAGAACACCGAAAAACGTCAAGAGAAGCTTATGTGATTTACCTACAAATGGAATAGGTCGAGGGGAGCAAAAAACTGGAGGATCAGACAATGTTCAGCCAGGACGTTGGGTTAGAGCAAGAAAAAGTTCGAATCGAGCGTTTTCTCAAGACCAACATACTTTAGTTTTACAAATCAGAGTTAAGACTTATGCAGNATCGAGCGTTTTCTCAAGACCAACATACTTTAGTTTTACAAATCAGAGTTAAGACTTATGCAGCACATGACCGAGCGCAACCGCTCCACCGAGCGATTTTACCGAGTTTTGTTAAGTTAGCTTATATTCAATATTCCATAATTTTTTTGTCTTTATAAATAAGAAACCTATTGTGTGACATTTTAACTAAAATTTAACCAATTGAGAGTATTTTTTATGCTAATTCTTAAAAATACTACCAAACTCTTAGAGAAATTCTAATTGGTCACCGATTTATCAACACTAGATCACAAATGTTGTAACGTCATTCGTTTGAGGTTTTCATGTATAGTATCAAATTCATTACAAAATTCTTTAAGAAAATTATACATTGAACACATATATCGACTTAAATCTTTTAATACTTTTTTCCAATTTTTTTGTTCTACATCAGTTTTATATTTTAAAAACATTCAACCAATTTTATTTTTTTGACTAATAAATTTTACTATATCTACAAAAAACAATTCAATGTTTTTGAGGTGACATGTTTAAAAAGATTCTTTGCATAATTTTTTCCACCACAAACAATACGTTTGAAATGCACATTTTCATTAGACGCATTTATGATATGTGTATTTTCAATCTTTTAATTAAACCAAAATTCAATTATCATAATCTTTCATTTCATAAATTAACAGAATTAAGAATATAAATAGAAAGAGAGTTAAGTATAGTCCGAGTGGGCATTGACGTGAGCGTCCATCCTGTCCGGACACGCTGATAAAGCCTGTGTGATAATTTCAGAGAAAAAAACCTATAGAATACTTTAATCTTATTTTCTGTAATTTTTTTTTTCATCAAATTCTCTCTAAATTATCGTTATTAATCTTATTCTATCCTAAACTTTAAACATTCATTATATTTACCCCTGAATTATATAATCTCTATCATATTTTCCTCCGAATTATATAACTTCTAACCTATTTCTCCCTAAAAACAAATTGTATATTCAACGTATTTTCAAAATTTTGATTATTATTAACGCAAAATATTTTTTTAATAGTAACATATTTTAAAATTTTTGTTATTATAAACGTAATATATTTTTTTTAATAATAACATAATTTTAAATTTTGGATATTATAAACATATCATATTTCTTTAACATTAATGTATTATTAAATTTTAGTTATTATATTTATTATTTTTAAGATTGATAAAAAAATGAAATTGTATGTTTTTTATTTTAGAAAAAAAAATAATCTTGAAATCAAAATAGCAGTTGGTATATTTAAAGTTGATGCCTTTAAAACAAAATACTCCAGAATAAATGTATTTTTATGAAAAATAACAATGTATGTAAAATAAGTTGTAGGAAAGGCAACATCAACGATGAATAAAGATCTATCTCGATGTCTTTGTGTTTTCACGTGAACTTGGAGCTGAAGAATTTGAGAACCAGAAAGGCCAACAGAGCAACGCCCAGCTGAAGCCCTATTTGGATCAATGCATTTATCAGAATCGGCCATGCTCTCTCCCTCCAGCTTCGCTTAGTCTTCTCCATTCTATCCTCAACCTTTTCACCCGTCTCGTCAACTATTTCATCTTCGTTTTCCTCGTGGATTTCATCCGTAGCTTCGGATTCCCTTTTCGTTTCCGTTTTCACTTCAGATATTTCCCCCGGTTTCTTATCAAAGAGTCCTTTAAACTGTTTTCTCGCCTTTTTCTCCACTTCCTACAAGAGAATAATAGAATATCACTGATAGGAACTCATCCCATAATAGGCCCAAACCAATCCCTCAAAGGTCCACGGATCTTATCTTATCCCAAAAGCTAGCTTGTGGGGTGAGAGTGCCCATGGCCTTATAAAGGCACCACTTAATCCCATTTCTAAGCGATGTGGGATCCTAATTAGTCCCATTTCTAAGCGATGTGGGATCCTAATTAGTCCCATTTCTAAGCGTTGTGGGATCCTAACAATCACCTTCATAACCCACGGGTCACCCCGTAAACTGCAAGGAAAGAAGTGAAGACTGACCTGCTCTTTCAGTTTCAGTTTCAGAAGCGCCGTTGTTGCATCAGGTTCTGATGACTTATCGACTTTAATCATCTGATGATGCCACAGAAGAAACATTGGACGAATGAAACTAATCACGAAGATTATTAATTATTTTGAGTCATGTCTTCATACCATGTTAAAATCATTTCTAGCATCCTCGTATTCACCACCGGCCATGTACGCCATTCCACGCCGATAAAGACCCTTAATATGTGCAGGGTTTGCATCTAGGACCTGCATAGCATTGAGCCTCAAAAGCATATCTTCAGATCGGAAAATGGTCTACGAGGTCGTAGGTGTACCTTATTACATGTCTCTATAGATTTCCTCCATTCTCCCATTTTAAGCAAGCAGGCCGCAACATTCAGATTTAACATATTCTTCCAGTTTCAGAGCAAAAAAAAAAAAAAAAACAAAGAAAAACGAAAATGTCAATACTAGAATAGGCCTGGCAATTTCGGGTTCAATTCGGATTTTGGTTCGGATATAATGGGTACGGATTATTCGGATTTTAAAAAACAATAACCAAACAATAACTGAATTTAAATCGATCAGTTCGGTTGTACAACGGTTCGATTCGGTTATATAAATAAAATATTGTAACCAAAATAAAACTCAAACTCTAATTTGTTCAGCTATTATTCGATTATTTCAATTTTACCAAGTATTTTATCATATAAAATCATAAATAAATGATATTATTCGGAATATTGTAAATAATTCAAATATTAAAAAATATAATCTGATAACTGAATTTAAATCGATCAGTTCGGTTGTACAACGGTTCGATTCGGTTATATAAATAAAATATTGTAACCAAAATAAAACTCAAACTCTAATTTGTTCAGCTATTATTCGATTATTTCAATTTTACCAAGTATTTTATCATATAAAATCATAAATAAATGATATTATTCGGAATATTGTAAATAATTCAAATATTAAAAAATATAATTGATATATTAATTATTTAAATTTGATATTTAATTTTAATTATTAATTATATTAGATAAATATCATTTATCTGTATATTTTTTTTTATTTTTATGTAACCAATCGATTATCCACGGTTATCCGGTTAATAACCAAACCGAACAGAATTCATTCGAATTTTTTACTTTCATACCCGATCGATTATTTTAATTTTATCTATACCCGAACCGAACCGAATGACTATAATTCGGTTCGGTTTGGTTCGGTTATATAACCGAACCGATATGTCCACCCCTAGAACCATCAACAGTCTGATAGAGAAGATAAGAGAACACTGACGATGGAGAAACCACTTAAAATCTATCTATATGATATATTGAGGACTACAACTTACTCTCGCCTCCGCAAAAACTTTTCCTTCTTCATCATCTTGAGGGTTAACATGATTGAATTCCCGAAGCACCTGGTTTTTTGGTTAATGGTCAAGCAGACAATTATGTTAGTAGAAACCATACAGCTTGAATGCTTCTGTTTCACATTCGTTCAAAAACCGTTACCTTTTCATATTTCGCTTTTGCGAGTTCAAACTTTCCTTCTTTGAATAGCCCATTACCCTGAAGATCAAAATGTTACTAACAGCTGAGATGATCCGTAAGATATAAGATCCAATCTAACCCGAGGCAAAAGAGGACATCTAATGCAAGTACATAGACCATCCAGTAGAAAATGTCAGTAGTTTAGAACAATCATCTGTAGGAGAAAGTTATATCTCGGGTTTCAATTCAGGACCACTGATTAAAGATAATGCTCCGTGGTCAGGTGGGGGATCTTTTAAAGTTGATGCCTTTAAAACAAAATACTCCAGAATAAATGTATTTTTATGAAAAATAACAATGTATGTAAAATAAGTTGTAGGAAAGGCAACATCAACGATGAATAAAGATCTATCTCGATGTCTTTGTGTTTTCACGTGAACTTGGAGCTGAAGAATTTGAGAACCAGAAAGGCCAACAGAGCAACGCCCAGCTGAAGCCCTATTTGGATCAATGCATTTATCAGAATCGGCCATGCTCTCTCCCTCCAGCTTCGCTTAGTCTTCTCCATTCTATCCTCAACCTTTTCACCCGTCTCGTCAACTATTTCATCTTCGTTTTCCTCGTGGATTTCATCCGTAGCTTCGGATTCCCTTTTCGTTTCCGTTTTCACTTCAGATATTTCCCCCGGTTTCTTATCAAAGAGTCCTTTAAACTGTTTTCTCGCCTTTTTCTCCACTTCCTACAAGAGAATAATAGAATATCACTGATAGGAACTCATCCCATAATAGGCCCAAACCAATCCCTCAAAGGTCCACGGATCTTATCTTATCCCAAAAGCTAGCTTGTGGGGTGAGAGTGCCCATGGCCTTATAAAGGCACCACTTAATCCCATTTCTAAGCGATGTGGGATCCTAATTAGTCCCATTTCTAAGCGTTGTGGGATCCTAACAATCACCTTCATAACCCACGGGTCACCCCGTAAACTGCAAGGAAAGAAGTGAAGACTGACCTGCTCTTTCAGTTTCAGTTTCAGAAGCGCCGTTGTTGCATCAGGTTCTGATGACTTATCGACTTTAATCATCTGATGATGCCACAGAAGAAACATTGGACGAATGAAACTAATCACGAAGATTATTAATTATTTTGAGTCATGTCTTCATACCATGTTAAAATCATTTCTAGCATCCTCGTATTCACCACCGGCCATGTACGCCATTCCACGCCGATAAAGACCCTTAATATGTGCAGGGTTTGCATCTAGGACCTGCATAGCATTGAGCCTCAAAAGCATATCTTCAGATCGGAAAATGGTCTACGAGGTCGTAGGTGTACCTTATTACATGTCTCTATAGATTTCCTCCATTCTCCCATTTTAAGCAAGCAGGCCGCAACATTCAGATTTAACATATTCTTCCAGTTTCAGAGCAAAAAAAAAAAAAAAAACAAAGAAAAACGAAAATGTCAATACTAGAATAGGCCTGGCAATTTCGGGTTCAATTCGGATTTTGGTTCGGATATAATGGGTACGGATTATTCGGATTTTAAAAAACAATAACCAAACAATAACTGAATTTAAATCGATCAGTTCGGTTGTACAACGGTTCGATTCGGTTATATAAATAAAATATTGTAACCAAAATAAAACTCAAACTCTAATTTGTTCAGCTATTATTCGATTATTTCAATTTTACCAAGTATTTTATCATATAAAATCATAAATAAATGATATTATTCGGAATATTGTAAATAATTCAAATATTAAAAAATATAATCTGATATATTATTATTTAAATTTGATATTTAATTTTAATTATTAATTATATTAGATAAATATCATTTATCTGTATATTTTTTTTTATTTTTATGTAACCAATCGATTATCCACGGTTATCCGGTTAATAACCAAACCGAACAGAATTCATTCGAATTTTTTACTTTCATACCCGATCGATTATTTTAATTTTATCTATACCCGAACCGAACCGAATGACTATAATTCGGTTCGGTTTGGTTCGGTTATATAACCGAACCGATATGTCCACCCCTAGAACCATCAACAGTCTGATAGAGAAGATAAGAGAACACTGACGATGGAGAAACCACTTAAAATCTATCTATATGATATATTGAGGACTACAACTTACTCTCGCCTCCGCAAAAACTTTTCCTTCTTCATCATCTTGAGGGTTAACATGATTGAATTCCCGAAGCACCTGGTTTTTTGGTTAATGGTCAAGCAGACAATTATGTTAGTAGAAACCATACAGCTTGAATGCTTCTGTTTCACATTCGTTCAAAAACCGTTACCTTTTCATATTTCGCTTTTGCGAGTTCAAACTTTCCTTCTTTGAATAGCCCATTACCCTGAAGATCAAAATGTTACTAACAGCTGAGATGATCCGTAAGATATAAGATCCAATCTAACCCGAGGCAAAAGAGGACATCTAATGCAAGTACATAGACCATCCAGTAGAAAATGTCAGTAGTTTAGAACAATCATCTGTAGGAGAAAGTTATATCTCGGGTTTCAATTCAGGACCACTGATTAAAGATAATGCTCCGTGGTCAGGTGGGGGATCTAAAATTAGCGCTGGTTTGCGGAATTGGTTATTTAGGTTCAGAAATAACATGTTTCTACTGTTAGGATTCTTTTGAGCGTCCAGTGAGTATGGCTCGAGTAGGAACAAGAATAATGAGAAGAGAAGGGCTAACACCGAACCACGTAAGCTATCGGTTCTTGTTCCTTTTCGTTAAATAAAGTTTTGAATGTAACACAGAACATACCGCACTCCTGATCTTTTCTGCTTCATCCATTATACTCTGGAAGTTCAGGCCAGTCCAGTCCTGAGACAAGGATTTGAAATTATGAGCAAACGAACCAATTTCTTTTAATTCGGTTAATTGTACACAAGAGACAAAATTCTACCCTTGGCATTTCAAACCCAAGAAGTTCAATTTCCCACTGAATGTGAGCACCTTCAGGTACACCAGCCGGCCTAGGGAGAAAATAATGAACTAGTGTCAATTTCTCCAACATAAAATTTACTATTGATCATGTCCAATGCCCTTTAGAAAGTTACAAGTTCAACCTTGGAAATTTGTCGTATGCATAATCAGGGGGGCATGTAACAAGAGCTACCTCTCCTGGTAGCATCAAACGAACACACATCTCAAATCCCTCGGGGACCTGCTCGTAAAACCCATCGTTTTAAGTCATCACATGTATGGAATACTGTTCCATTGAAAACAGTGAAGTTGGAGAAACTAACCCGTCCTTCTCCAGAACTGAATTCCAAAGGCTGACCATTATTGTCAATTCTGGTATCATAGAAAACAGTCTTTTCTTCATTGAGAAGCATGCCCTTATAATGGACGCTTAACTGACTATCTTGAAGAGGACAATCCATTGGAAATTCGCCTAACGAGATGGCCAAACATTACAAATGAGAATAATCTATCAATAACAACAAGGAATGGAATTCAAAGGATAACCTTCTATGCAAACAAGGCTAGAACATGCAGCAAGTACAAGCAGATTCAAGACCATTAAAGAGGAAGCATAAGAGAATACCTTTTCCATCACGAATCCGACGTTTTATGAGACGCCCATCTCCAAGCATGTCCCGCACCTTCAAAGCATGAACTCAAAAGTCAGACATCTATCATTGTCTCGCTGTTATCTCAAACGCGCAAATAGTTATGTACTAAAGGATTATAAATTTCTTCCATGTCTACCTGAATGAAGTTAACCAGTTCCACCTCGAAATGAACTTCTTCAAGGTCTTCAACTATATGTAACAATGGAGATTCAGTCAAGTATTGTTTGCTAACATATAATATTGCCTTCTCTTTCTGAGCCATTGTTCCAATTCCCATTTCAAGACCTTTTGGCACCTACCTAATCGATGAGCAACAGTCAGCATGACACTTCAAGAAATATAAGCTGGAAATGACTGCAAACAAGTCAACTCACCTCGGATTTTCCAAATGTGAAGAAATAAGGTTCTCCTCCTGCGTGGGAGATCACTTTTCCATCTGCAGATTTTACAGATATCCTAATAAACACCACAAAAATTTCCTTAGGCAAATAATAAAGTTTCCAGTTCATCAGGGAAAATAAGTATACATGAAATTGCTAAAGGAGTTGCAAGAAAGATCAAGAGCTCGTTACCAAGCTCTAATTTCATAGGGTTCTCTGGGAGTTTCCCAGCCCTGCCCTTCCTTTTCTATCTGCCCATGCAAAAAGGGAAACGGGGAAACAATTAGGGAGAAGCAGGAAAGATTTGGGACCTAGCACTTATGACAAAATTACGCCACCCTACTTTTACTTATTTACCATTATCCTACCCCATGTTCAGTTTCCCCGACCGATTCATATGTTTAGAAAATGAAACATCAGGAATTACCTTCTTTACAACTCCCAGATCATCGCTGATAACCTGAATATTACCACACAAGAAACAAAATTTCAAATTAAAAAATAAAAAAAAAGGGCTCATTCCCACTAATTGAAGTGCAGAAAATAGAGGATATCTCAGCTTGCGATAAAATCTTGCCTTGACATTGGAAAAATCCATCAATTCAATCTCAAAGTGAAGCTCATCATCTTTCGGAAAATCACTTGGGGCAGAAACTGGGCAATCTACTTCTGCATAGTGCATTTCAGGTTTCATCTTGAACTGAAAGCAAAATATGGACCACTTAATGCACAAGCAACCACACGAAGCAAACTTTATTTCTACTGGCGGCTTCAACAAAAGTTACGCGCAACCAAAAGTAAAAAAGATAAATCTTATCCAAAGAGCAGTTAATGAAACCATCAAAGGGGCATTTACAAGAGACAAAATGCGAATAAGCACACACAGCAGCAATGAATATGCATATGGTTATTAATACCAAGGCGACTTCATCCTTCTGCATTGTGGGAATTCCTTCTAACAATCCAAGAATCATTTTGCTCTTCCCCAATACATTCCTTATCGGTATACCTTTGCCTGTTCCATGCGATCAAATCCTCAGAATCAACTTATAATCGCATTCCACAGTGAAAACTCCACCGCAAAAGTATCATCAATCTGTAGAACTATAATCTCACCTCCATACTCTGATCTCGTGGACTCCACAACAACACCATCCAGTGTCCGAACCGTGCAGTGATAAATCACCTGACAAATCACGAAAGCATCACAAATAGACAATTTGTACTATCTGTAGCCAAAAACCATCATTTTCATTCTTCCATAACAAGAAAATAAACTATCTATTACCTGATCACCATTCGCGGGGCTCGATTCACCTCCCCCGGGCCTCATTAGTGCTTTCATCAAGCTTCCCGGAACAATTTTCTTCCTCCTAATCGATAAACAAAACTCAAGATCGCTACCTTTTCGGCCCCAATAAATTAATTTCAATCGAAATTTACGCAGAATTTAAACAAAAGTGAACCTCTTTTCGTCTTCCGATTCGGGTTTCTTCTTCTTCGGCACGTAATCATGGTCCGTATCATTGCCTACAGCCATCCCGGATCAAACGCACAGAAATCAGGCTCCAAAAGGCAGATCTCAAGCTCGGAGTCGAAATCCTTGTGCAAAAGCTCGGCACAATGTCGCTCTCTCTCTCTCTCTCATACACACACATACCATACCCTCGCACTGGTTTAGTAGTTCAACAACTACAGGTCAAATCGGTCAGCTAAAAGACAATCGACGGCTAAGATTAAATCCAAGATGGGAATAATAACAGCCGTCCATCTCCTTATGGCACCGTTTCGTATCCTGAATATGATGAGCGAGCATGCACACAATAGTAGCTCAATAATATATCGAAGACAACCCGACCCGACCCGAACCATTACGGATTGAAGTGAAGCCTTAGAGCTTTCATCAACCAAATTGGCCCGTACTACAATAATATGAAGCTTATATTCCATATTTAAATTATAGTATTACAGTTGTATTTTTATGTAGCTATTGGTAAAGAAAATAAGAAACATGAAATCTTGTTTCAACCGATTCACACTATGTAATCTATTCTCGATTGATTGAAACATAGACAAATTCCAAAGTTATCCAAATGTATGAAAGTATAGAGAATCGGATTTTATAGTTAAGCCAGAAATTCCTGAGCGGTTATCAAAATTGACAAATTTAACTTCCAATCAAAAACATCCTTTTGATTACCTTTAGTATAAATCATATTTTAGTATTCAATGAGTTTACCACTTACACACCAAATTCACAAATCTGTCGTAATATTTCAATATTGCATTTATAAACTTGTAAACCAAATATATTTTTTAATAATTTTTTGTACGCAAATAAATGTGACTTTGCGGTGACTCTAAGTAGTTTGAACCAAACATTTCTCGATGTTATAATTAGGAAAAACAGCCTATTCCCCCTTAATTTTTATGCTTTAGTTCTATTCCCCCTCGATTTTGACCCTCGTCTTATTCCTCCCTCGATTTTCAGTTTTAGCCTATTTCCCCCTCGATTATCATTTTTTAGTCCTATTCCCCCCTCGATTTTGATCTCATCCTATTCCCCCCTCAATTATCACAAATCTGCCTAAAACCCCCTTCGATTTTGACCCAATTTTGACCACATTTTTATTTCAATTTTGATCCAATTTTGACCCAATTTTGATTTTAATTTTAATTTTGATTTTAATTTTAATTTTAATAATAATAAATTATTATCTCAATTTTGACTTGATTTAATCCTAATTAATCCAAATTAAGTATAAATTGAAAATCCGATTTAATCCGAATTAAGTTAAATTGAGTCCAAAATTGAGTCAAAACTATGTTTGCCAATTAGTTATTAGTCATGAGATATTAATTTCATGCCACATGTTGGCATCTTAAATATTGGTTCCATCACCTCGGAGTGTTGTATAAGATTTTATTGGATATTTTTACTTAATTTATAATAATAAAATAATTATAGACTTACCGTTGTTATACCGTTTATCATAATTTAAATGGTCGAATTCCAATTTAATTAATCAAATTTCGATATTAAAATCAATATAAAAAATATAGGTGTAAAAGTATTTTTTTAATATTATTTAGTGATAGATCAAAATAAATGATATAATTGAAAATTAAATAATTAGTCGATTATAATTATTGATTCAAATATATAATTATTGATTCGATTTTAGGATGTCTTGGGGATAATATTAAATAAAAAAACTTATGCTTTGATGGTTAACGGTAGGATTTATATGTTACGAATAACTTGATTTATTAAAATTAAAATTTAAATCAAAATTAAAACCAAAATTGAAATTTAAATTAAAATTAAAATCAAAATCAAAATCAAAATTAAGATCAAAATTAAAATAAAAATTGAGTCAAAATTAAAATAAAAAATGGGTCAAAATTGTGTCAAAATTGAAATCAAAATTTGGTCAAAATTGGGTCAAAATCGGAGGGGGTTTTAGGCAGATTTTTTTTGATAATTGAGGGAGGAATAGGATGAGGTCAAAATCGATGGGGAATAGGACTAAAACATGATAATCGAGGGGGAAATAGGCTGAAACTGAAAATCGAGGGGGGAATAGGACGAGGGTCAAAATCGAGGGGGGAATAAGACTAAAGCATGAAAATCAAGGGGGGAATAGACTGTTTTTCCTTATAATTACAACAAATATTTTTTTAAAATCAAATAAAACTCAGACAAAAGTTAAAGGGGAGTCAAGTAAAGAAAAATAAATGAAGTGCGAAAGAAAATACACTTACAAATTGGAAGGAGAAAATGTGAGGGATAACAAAGGGTCCTTATTGATACTTAAAAGTAATTACAAAATGGATTGTACATTATATGTCAGAGCCCTGTAGCAGGATCATCCCAAAATGTTAAAGATGTGGCATGCACTACAAAAAAAAAATGAATATGCCAATATAAATGCCAACGCAAAACCGCATTGATGAAAATTTCCAACGCGAAACAAACCTCGATGTAATGCAAATACCATGTGGAAACTATATTAGAATGATGTTGCATTTAGTAATGATACAGATAAAACGTAATTATCGCTTGATCATGCATTGACAAGGCTAACATGGTTATAACGCCATTGTAATGCATTGTAACGAGGTATCCGCATTGCAAGGGTCACGTGAAGTGAACGATAGCACATGTCGGGCTAACACTAAATTTCATATGAGACCAACATTACCGTTTAGTAGTCGGTTTTCTAACGTATGCGCAACGCGACTATCGTGATGCAATTTGCATTGACAGTGGTTAAATGGGGTAACACCATAACTTGGAACAACTAATTAATAGTTTATTAACACCATAACTTCAACACGATTGTGTTGCTAAGTTGGTCATGGTAACATCATGGCGTTGACAATTATGTATATATATATATATATAATTTACATTGGATATTGTCAATTCACTCATATCTAGACCTACAAATAATATAAACTCATTCGATCACTCATATATAATGTGTTTGAATGGTTCAAAAATATTTGGTAACTTCGAAATGGTTCAAAAAAACGCTCGACCGAGTAGCATGCGCTCGAGCCAAGTGGTTGGGTGTTTCATGCCTCTCCCATGCAAATAACAAGCGTTTTTTACTATTTCGGGTGGATCGCTCGACCGAGCACGAGATCGCTCGGGTCGAGCGATATCTTAAGGAAAAAAGTCTCTAAATGGATGCATACTCAACTAAGTAGCCAAACTTCTCGAGTCGAGTGAATTCACGGGGTGAATTTTTTTTCATCATCGTGGTCGAGTGGCCGATTGCTCGGGTTGAACGAACTCTCGAGAAATTTTTGAGAAATCAGCTTCAATATTCTTGATCGAGAATTTCAGACACTCGGACCGAGCATTTTGACTGGATTTGTCTTTGATTCTTGTTTTCACGTGATAAGTTGCCATGTTTCTTCTATGGTTGCTTGTTAGTCCCACTATAAGAAAAATTAAATTTACAGACAATAAAATCCGTCCCTAATTCGTCTGGAAAATGGTTTCCAAACGTTTTCCGGACGGATTTTATCGGTCCGTAAATGAACGTCGCTAATTAAATTCCGTTCGGAATTCGTCCGAAATTCCGGACGGTTTAGTAGTCCCTAAACCGTCCGGAAAAAATTAAAAAAATTAAAAATTAAAAAAATTTAAAAAATTTAAAAAATTAAAAAATTTTAAAAATTTCCGGACGGATATATTTTTCCGTCCGGAAATGTTTTCCTTTCAAAAAAAAAAATAAATAAAAATTAAAAATAATTAAAAATAAAAATATTTATCTTCTATCGCCTCCATCATCACCTCTTCTTCTCTCTTCATCGTCGCCTCCTAATCAACCGTCGTCGTTGTCTCCACCTTCGTCGTCGTCGCCGCCACCATCGCCACCTCACCTCCACCGTCGCCTCCACCACCGCCATCGTCTCCACCTCCGTCGTCGTCGTCTCACATGCCTTCTTCTCTATTCCTCTTTCTCTTTCTTCATTCTCTTTTTCTTTCTCTTCTTATTCCTTGTGAATGAATTTATAAGATTAGAATTCCGGACGGATTCAAATATTTCGTCCCTAATTCCAAACGAATTAAATAATCCGTCCCTAATCCGTCCCTAATTCCAAACAGATTAATAATTCGTCCCTAATCCGTCCCTAATTCTAAACGGATTAAAAAATCCGTCCCTAATCTGTCCCTAATTCCGGACGGATTAGGGACGGTTTTTTTAATTTTTTGTTTTTAGATTTTTTAATTTTAATTGAAAAAAAAATTTCGGACGGTTAGATGTCCGTCCGAAAATTTTTCGAAAAAAATAAAAAAAATTATTTTTAATAGAATTATATTTTTAAATAAAAATTTAATTTTTATAAAAAAATAAATATTTTTTTAAAATATTTCCGGACGGACTAATATAAAAATAAAGAAATTTCGGACGAATACAAAAAATCGGTCCTTAATTTCCGGACGGATTTGTTAGGCCGTCCGGAATTTTTTTTGTAAAAATATAAAATGTGTTAAAAAATGAATAAAAATAAAATAAATAATTTTTTAAAAAAAATAAAAAATCTGTCCGTAATTTAGGGACTGATTGCTAGTAGTCCTTAATCCGTCCGGAAATAGGGACTGAAAAAATTTCGTTTGTAAATTACGGACGGACCGAAATTTCCGTCCGTAATTTAGGCACGGATCTAAATCCGTCCGGAAATTCAGTCCCTAAATTTAAAATTTCTAGTAGTGTCCCTATTACCTGCAAGTTCTAAAAGTGATCCCATAAAGGCACAAAAAGGAACTAAAATTATGCAAACAATATATAAATGCATAAAAAATTATAGAGCAAATAAGTGTGATCAAGCTCCCCTAGATTTGGATTTTTCTCGTCATCGAACAAACATCGTCCATGAATAGCCTTGGAAAGGAAGCACAAAGCAAAATGGGATTTGCAAGGATTGGAAAAATATTCATGCTTGTTAAAGACCGTTATTGATGAATAAAATCGAACTAGTTTCCTATAAAGTCCTCTAACTTACGAAAGGATCCTAAGTTGTGGGATTTATACCGATACTAGACATGTTTAAGGAACAAACTAGAGATCCTACCAAGCAGACTTCTCGAATGTTTTTATCGTTATCTGAAGGAGTATTTCGGTCCAATTGGTATAAGTAAGGCTCGATGAAAGTGATAAAATATTTTTCGTCAATTTTTCTTCATTTTGAGACTTGACCTTTTTTATTCCCTTTTCTTTTTTCGAAATTTGGATGTTTTTGGCCTTCTTCATCTCCTTTCTTTTTCTTTGGGCATGTATGAAATTTTTGGTTGTTTTAAAAAGGTAAACAAAATGGGTAACCAGGGTTAACACACACGTGATAATTCTCGTCACCCTGTCGAGATGCTTGACTCTTGTTCAAGTGAAAATTTTTACAGCAACTCGAGCGAGATGAAAGGGCCTAATACTCAACTCATTATGAATTATATCAACTAGGAACTAAGACTTTAGCACGATATTAATGTGATTAAGTGTCGATTTATCCCACATGACATTAAAATCAACCTAAGCTAGAAATCTCTAAGTCAATTGTGCTCGAGAATTCATTCAAAAGTACTTAGTCGGTACTAAATTTGGTATATTAGCTAATTACTCAAGAAAAATTCTTTAATCTCCTAAGCATCAGTCGATTACCTTATGGCTAAGCTAAGATACAAGCTAAGTGTTTGCGTTTTATCTTTTATTGTATTCTAAAAAAATATTCTCGTAAAAAATGCATCTAAACTATCCTATAATTCAACCTAAATCAGACTAAGTAAGGGTTATGATGTCAATCTAAGTTTCCCCCAGACTTACACTCGACACCGTCTTCGGTGTCGAACTGACATGTGAGAGAAGACTCTATTGGTAAGGAAAAAGGGAGATAAGAACACATAACCTTGTTATCATTGAAAATAGTGATATGTTATTACACGTGTTTATGCTAAGCATGTTTTTCGATGTTTCATCCCATATTCCATTGTTGTAGATCGCGGTCCTTCGATGTTACACTCACTCGCATGAGAACCTGAAATCATTAAAGAGAGTCTCGAGTACAATACATCGATAAAAACATAAAATAACTTATTAAAAAGTGAAAATAAATTAGAAGGGTAAAGGAGTGTAGAAACATCACGATTGGGAATGCTAATGCTTTGTGAGTGATGTGCGTTATATCAAGTGATAAAACCTAGACTAACGCTTCCGCAAGAATACGGATCGTGTAGTAACTAGGGTCGAACACAAGGAATTGATGCGACTTATAGGCTATTAAACTAATGGAATAGACGTGTAAGGTGACTAAGAATGGGATTGTTATTGAACTAAATCCTAAATTAATGAGCGGACAACACAAGCATAGAATATTCATAGCATTGATCGTAGAACCAAAATACAAGAAACTTTGAAAGATATAACATAAAAACATAAACATAAGCATCCCTTACAAAACTGGTGTCCCTAACCCATAGCTATAGACCTACTCACTCATAGATTTTGATACAAAATAAGAGAGAACAACACTAAACATGATAAAGAGTAAGGAATACGATGCCTCAGACTTCCCTATCTCGTCATTGGTGTTCCAATGTTATCTCCTTCATTCTCCACCTTCTTCTGAGTTTCCTCTATGTGTTTTTTCGTTCCTCTATGGCTATGTGTCGTCCCTCACTTAATTGGGGCATCATTTTCCAATATTTTCCTTTGTTTGAATGCTTCTAGAGATTTTGTTACGACACACGATCCGCACGGGCTCAAGTGGAGGACTCGCTCGGGCTCTTTGTCTTCAAGGCAACCCATGTGTGTTTGGAAGCTCTCCGCGGCGGGCAAAATTTTCTGTGGATGTAACCCCCACTAGCTCAAGTGTAAGACCCACTTGAGCTCTTGGCCTACATGCAACATGCACGGGGTAAAAGGCATCCTGAGTCGGGCTACATTATCTGATGGGTACAACCCAAGCGGAGCCTTCTACAAGCATGAGCGGACTGTGTTAGCTTCATGTTTTTCCTCCTTTTACTCGATGCTCAGATTCCATGCGGTTCTTTGGTTTGAATCCACTCCGAGTGGATTATAGCTCCAAGTATGCGCAGTTGACTCCAGGAATCAACATCATTAAGCTCGATTAGGCCTTGTCGACTTAAAACCTGAAAACGTAATTCAGTGCCTTGATCGCCCAATACGCTCGGTATTCTAACTCAACCGGTAGATGACATGCCTTACCGTACGCAAGCTGAAACAGAGTCATTCCGATTGGCGTCTTAAATGCGGTACGGTAAGCCCACAAAGCATCATCGAGTTTCAATGCCCAATCCCTCCTAGACCTTGAGACCGTTTTCTCCAAAATCGATTTGATTTCTCTATTAGAAACCTCAACTTGGCCGCTGGTTTGAGGATGATAAGGTGTTGCTACC
>CM071862.1:27137659-27162423 GCA_036759665.1 Gynandropsis gynandra | reverse complement strand
GAGACGGAAATTGGTCTCCCGTGTGGTAACCGCACGCGGTTGGCCAAAAACTTAGTCACGGGCGCGGATCTCACGAAAAAGCAAGAAACAAACAAGACTCCTAAAAAGACTAATGTCTAATCTAAAAGTTTCCTAACTCCTAAGCCGTAATCAACTCCCCGGCAACGGCGCCAAAACCTTGATGTGCGTAGACTCAAGTAATAAATTACCTAGACTAACGCTTCCGCAAGAATACGGATCGTGTAGTAACTAGGGTCGAACACAAGGAATTGATGCGACTTATAAGCTATTAAACTAATGGAATAGACGTGTAAGGTGACTAAGAATGGGGTTGTTGTTGAGCTAGACTAGACTAAATCGATGAGATCAAATTATAGCTAAGCACCATGGGTATCAAGAGTTTGCATAATGAAGTAACGAAGTTCTAAAAGGATAATTGGTCTAAGGTACTATCATGAGTTCAGGGAATTCAAGCTCTCCTATAGGAACTGACTGGCGTAGACTTGTCCACTATCTAGCATGCATATACCAATGTATCCATTGCGCATCTTACATGCATAGACGCATTACGACCGCTATCCTAATCCCTAGATTCAACCGATTGACCTGGCGTAGATTCTAAACCGGCTAAACCCTAAATCATGGCTAAGTTCCAAAGTCTAATGCCCTGGCGTTGTTTATTAGGCTTCTAACATCATTCAATCAAGTGGCGTACAAGTAAAGAAAGCATTAAGAACAACCATGAAATCTGAAAACATGATAAAATACCAATTTCATTCATTCGAGTGGCGTACAAGTAATGAAAGCATTAAGTTCCACCATTCATTAAGCGTAGACTTCGTTACAACATAGCAAATCTCTCTAACCCATGGCAAAGGATCTACTCAGACATGAATACAGAAAAGGAAACACAAGAGAAGTCTAAATTCGACATAGATATAGAAAGAGATGACTCCCTATTCATAAACCGATGTCTTCGGTAGATTCTCCTTGCTCCCGATCCGTAGATCCGTCTTTTCTTCCTTCTTCCTTTTGCCCTAATGTCTCTGAATCTCCTCTGATCCAATCTGGTTCGAACACTCTTTTTCAGATCTGATTTCCCTTTTAATTTGGCCGTTCTAGATCTTAGGAAAGTTTGTTGAGAATCAAGGACCCGAGCGGGCATGTCCTCTACCCGCTCGTGCAGGCCACTTGCCCGACCGTGTGCCCTCCTTCCAGCCCGAGCGGGCACCATGCCCGATCGTGTGATTCTTGAGCCCGAGTCGTGCAAACCTACGGGGATTTCTTGGCATCAACTGGCCCGAGCGGGCACTCCATCATTGGTCGTGCACTTTGAGTGCCCGAGTCGTGTAGAGCTACGGGGCTAATTGACAGCAATTAGCCCGGTCGTGCACTCCAATTCCACCCGAGCGGGCACTCCATCTTGGTCGTGTACCTTGAGTGCCCGAGTCGTGCAAAGCTACGGGGGTAATTGGCAGCAAATAGCCCGATCGTGTACACTTCCAATGCCCTAGCGGACATGTCTTGAAATGTTGTTTCGCTCCCTTCGCTCGGTGTTTGAGTGTTCACTTTCAGTCCATGGCCTTGCACAAGTCAAACCTTGTTACTCAACTCCGTTTTCGGGGTTAGATTGCCAAAATCACTCGTGTTTCTCCTCATGTCTTCGTTTTCTACGCAAAACACGAAATGTAGATAAAGTCTTCGAATATACTCGATAAGTGAATGAAATCTAAATAATCTACTCTAAACTAGACCTAAGAATGATATAAAAACTACAACGGATTACGTGTTATCATTGAGTGTCGAATGTCTTGGTGAAAGTTGAAGTGTCTTGAGATGAATCTTTGTACTTTCTCCAACGTGTAGATTTTTAGTAAAGCCTAAATTTGTTCGAACAGATTTTGCATAGCCGAGTGGATAGGCATTACCTTAAATCTTTCGAAACGCTTTCACCATCGTCTTCTTTTCTAACAAAAACTAAAATATAAACTATTATGAGTAAATTCCGAAAAATTTCAATAAAAATATAAAAATGTAAGTTTGGTTTGGTTCCCAGGTTCCCCTTGCCAACAAAGAGATCTTATCCAACGGTCACACACTTAATGGATACGAAAAATAAAAATGGGAAATCCAAGGTGCTCTAAACATTTTTCACTCCTCTGAAAAATTGTTATCCGCTTAAATTATTTGTGATCAGTCTTCATTCCTTGTACCTCTGCATTATGAGTCTATGCTCATGCATTAATTGTGAGAACATAGGCTTTATCTTATCATCTGCCTTCGATTGTTGCGGTGCCAAAAGAGCTCCTATTTGCTGGTAGACCGGTTTATGTTGTGCATATCTATTTTGGAAGTTTCCATTCTGAGGTAGTCTCGAGAATGGTTGTGGCTGATAATTTCCTTATGTTGGATTCTGCACGTCGACAGTGTTATTGTAGGAGAAATTGGGGTCAACCCAAATTGTATATGTTTGAGTAGGGGTGATTCATCACGTAATTCATCTCTTCTCATGCTTGTTCCACCATGTAAACCTCCGATCAATCACCCTGATACCCTTAAAGATCCGATGATGATGATGGTTCACATTTTATGTTGGCCATTTGCAGCTTTATTTCAGCCAGCTCGACTCAGAGGATTGAGACCGTGTTCGTTGATTCCTTATGCGAGATTCTTCGGGCATACTCGCTCGGAGCTTTTCGCTCGTTTTCCAGCTTCTCTATTTTCTCCTCAAGTTGGGTGAAATGGAGGTCATGCAATATCTCCACATGTCAATTGATTGATATGCGAATTTTCTCTCGGAATCCCTCTATAAAATCAGAGATGAGGTACTTTTGGTCTATCTTTTGATGTCGACACGATGCTGGGAGCCTTTGAATCACTCTCACGCCTCGTACAATGTCTCACTGGCCTCTCAAGTGAAGGAATTGATCTTATTCTTGGACATAGGTGTTTTGTGAGATGGGAAGAAATGCATAATGAACCACTCTTCAAGCCGAATCCACATGGTAATGGAGTTCGGTGCCAGCGTGTAGAGCCACTCTTGCGTTCGAACCATAAGAGAGAATGAGAAGGACAAAAGCATGAATACCTTGTCCGTCAGTCCCTAGACTTTCTTGAGGGAGACACGATATCATTAACCTCGTGATGTGGAGGTGCGAGTATTTGTTAGGAGTCCTCTAAACGCGATCTGGTTCAACATCTGCAGAATGGCTGAAGCTCAAATCGGTTGCGATCGATATTCGGACGTCGAATGCATGACAAGAGTTGGCTGTGCTTAGGGGTTGTGTATGCCTTGTAAGTATCCTCCTTCGATACTAGATTTTAAGTTTTTGCCTGTCACCTGTCTCTTTGCTTCTAATTGGATCGTCCTTGTGGACCTCTCAATTTCTGGATAGAGCGTTGTGAGTTCAGAACTTCTAGCACTTCGGGTCATAAACCAAGTACCTAAAAGTGACAAAATCAAACCAAAAGAAAGAGATATCAATAGAAAATGAAAATAGGAAAAAAATAAACAAAAATACAAAGAAAGATAAAAACAATGATACATACAACAAAATATGACATATATTCGTAAACCAAACCGACAGTAGCGTCAAAAACTTGATACACTAATCTAGATGTGATCTAGTCCTAATCAAGTTTTACAATTTATTACCTAGATTAGACATTTCGCAAGGATGGAAACCATGTAGTACAAGGGTCAAAGACATGGACTAATTAAGTGATATTAACATCTAAACTCAATTAAGCTATTGTTTATGTACAAGTTGAGACAATGCTTATAGAATCGAGCATCGTTCTCACATATGTAAACTAGATAAATATTTTAGAAATGCCATTCTTATTCAATTCAAAGAATACAATAATCTTTTTGGAGCTACCTACTCTCATTGTGTAAATCTTATTACAATGTATAGATTACTAACGTTTTCGTTTAATGACCTATACACCGAACATAATCAATAAACATATTTGCTCTCGAATTGTAGACTCCTATCTAATATTTAGACCACTATGAAATGAACAGCATGTTGGCTGCGTTATCGCTCGATCCTCACTCCTAGACTGATTAACCTACCTCTCGATATGATTACTCATCTATCTACTGTACTAGATATAGCCTAAAACGATGTCTTCATCTGAACTAAACCAACTGACAATCAGTTTATGAGATCCATCAAAAATTGGAATATTGAAGCATTAAACTATGAATTAAATATTTATTTCCTTAATTACGTTCATAAAAGTCGCATACATAATACTCTAATCTACAACAAGTATCAAACCTATGAATCTATATTTTAGAACTAGATTACAATAATGAAAAGATAGAGATAGAGGGTTTAAGGATGCTCAGTCGATCTCTCGATCTGTTGTGGCCATGATCTCACTTTCAACTCGTTCTTAATAGTGGTTTAGCTCTTTGATGTGATTCGAATAGCTTCTTCGTTCTGTTTGCACGATCTTGAAATGTTTCTCACCTTTTTGATGTGTTCTAAAGATTTTATGTCCTTATCAATCCTTCCTCTTCTATTTTCTTCAAAAAAATCGTCCATCCTTAACAGACAAGCCTCAATCCTTCTAAACAATTCATAATTTGAATTTTTCGTTGCCCCCTCCCCCCATACTTACGCCATCATAGAGATCATAGTTCTCTTCGCTACCATATATCGATATTGTATATTAGAAAATTTTCAACGATAATATATTTTTTTAATTTATATTAAAAAATTTATATAAATTTAAAATATTTATCAATATCATCCCCATTAATGTTGTGTTAGCAATTTCCCTAAGATTATAATGCGTTAAACCACGTCGAACTATCGTTGGACATGTCTACGATGGTCTGTATTAGGATGGTTTCACCACTTGTAAATCCATGTTATGTAATATTAGTGTTAAATGTGGTAACACCAATCCGCATTCATGGTGTCACCACTATAGGGAACACGGTTTTCAATTCATGTGCGTTGACCATTTTGATGATTGAAAACTTGTAGAAGATAACTAGTGAATCGATAACCAAAGAGATCAGAAATATCAAACAATATTCATTTATTTACTTGTCAATCTTTAAGTACACTTTCCAGTTTATACAATGTACTAAAGATCTCCGCGGATAACTCCCCTAAGTTAGACGTAAATACAACATCAACTGTTTCTCCACTCAGTACAGTATCTAACTAAGTACACTTAAAACCTTAGAACTCTCTATTTCTCTGTTTCGTATACTCCAGTGATACCACCCAGAATCGTTAACCTTCTTTTTTTTTCAGGTTAACTTATATGTCTTCCGCTCGGCTCAGTAACCCTCTCCGGTTCTTCAGCCGCGTCGTCTTGCTGATCAACATCAACTGTTTCTCCACTCAGTACAGTATCTAACTAAGTACACTTAAAACCTTAGAACTCTCTATTTCTCTGTTTCGTGTACTTCAGTGATATCTCACAGAATCGTTAACCTACTTTTTCTTTTTCAGGTTAACTTATTTGTCTTCCGCTCGGCTCAGCAACCCTCTCTGGTTCGTCAGCCGCGCCGTCTTGCTGATTTTTCTTCAGCATTGAATCCGCCAGATTCAACTTGACTCCTCCTTTTTCTCCTTAATCTTCTCGTTTACTTCCTCCAGTCATCCTTGATTTGAATTCGTGCTCCATAAATATCTCAACTTCCTGAAATAGCAATTTTAATCTGCAATCCTATTTTTATTGCATTCACAATGATCTCATGTTGACCCATCGATCTTTGGCACACAATTTTATATCGTCATTATGTTATTATTTCTAACTCAAATGCAAAGCTCAAAATTTACAAATGATACCCTAGCCAAACCCCATTTGGCATTTTAATTGTGTTGAAAACCCATTTTTCAATGCAACAATGTTTTTTCACCCTTGTATTATGTTGGTATTTACATGTCTTTTTTAGTGTTCATTTTCAAAGGAAATGAGGGTCATATATGTTTCCTAAAAAGTCTATATATGGACTTAAACAATAATATCGATAATGGAATAATAGATTTGATGAATTTTATAAGAAGCATGGATTCCACATAAGTCTATGTGATTTAATGTAATTCTGAGAGGGATAAAAAAGATGGTAGTAAAATGTATCTTTTGCTTTGTATAGAAGTAATTTATTGGCATAAAAGCTAAAAGAGAGATTTATAAGGGAGCAAATAACTCTTGGAATGAAGTTTAAGATGAAAAAGTTTGGGACCAACCAAGAATATTTCGGTATGTGCATTGACAGAAACAAGGATCGATTGATTATCTAAAGATGGTTTTGGAAAGTTAGAAATGACATATACAAAGGAAATAAGCACACCAATGGAAGCTCATTTCAAGCTAAAGACCTTTTACAGATAAATGTTGGGAGATTAATATTTATAATGATATGAACTAAACCTAATCTTACACACTGTATAGGTTGGGGAGTCAATTCATGAGAAAACCAAATAGAGAAAACTAGGGAAAAGTTAGTACTCCAAGAAAACATACTTTAAGGTTCGGTATTGTGACCTGATTTTGCTACATATCTTGATAAATGTAGATGAAAATCAGAGTATGTCTTCATTGTCAAAGGATTTATTGTTAGTTAAAAATAAGGACTACAACATGTTGTTGTACTGTTAATAAATGAAACAAAATATATGGCTTTGACATAAGCCATTAGGGAAGTGTATGGAGGAAAGGTCTTTTGGAATAACTGACAATGATTCAAGAGGTTGATAGATGTATTGTGACTCTCAGAATGCAAATTTTTTTTAGCAAAAAGTAGTGTGTTTCATGAATATGCAAACATATAGATCTAAACATCCATTACACTAGACACATCATAAGTCAATGTGTTGTCAAAATGCAAAGGAGTGGTATGGAAAATAACCCAACATATATATATTTACCAAAGTGGTGAAAATGACCAAATTCAATTAAGCAAAGAATTTGTTCAAAGTTCTTCAAGATATATTTCAAGTCTCTCATATTCTAGGTTATCACAAGGTATATTTCAAGCTTCTCATACTCTAACTTAAGAAGGAAGAAGAACTCATCAAGGTGGAGTTTTGTTTATCTATTTTCATATGAGATGGTTTGTTATTAGTGCAAGAATGATACTAAAAAACTCAAAAGAATTTCTGTCTCGAAGATGTGAAGTTTAAAGGTTGGTTGTTTTGTTAGTTCAAAAAGAGGATTTTATGTAATTTCACATTTATGTTAATGATATAATACGAAACATAACTCAATTTTCGGACTCAATTTATTATACGACCATTGAAGCTCCATATTAAATGACATTTTTTTTGTAACTGAGGTGACATTTCGATAGTGGATTTTCCGATCTCAAGGGGTTTGGACGATAAATACTTCACCTTAAACCCGAATACAGCTAAAAGTTTTGTTGTATTCTTTGTTTTTTTTTGTGTATGTTCTTAGTTTCCAACTTGTGTTCATTTGCAAACTAGTATTCTCAAATTTGATCTTGATTGTTAATCAAGTAGGGTTTAAGCTACAACAATTACTAATAAATTATTTTCTAAATTTCGTTAATAAAAATTTCAACATTGACTACTTGATCAAAACGTACAAATCAATATATTAAAAGTTTGAAAAATTAGAGCTCTCTCAGCCATTCTTGCTTCTAAGCGCTCCACCTAAGCAACTCTATTTATTAGAAGAAAACGTAAATGGGATCCTCTCCACTTCTCTCTATTATTAAAAGAAAACGTAAATGGGATCCTCTCCACGATCTCCTCTTCTCTCTCCCACGATAAACCTATATTGGGATAATTTCACATTCTCTCGACCGACAGGCTCTCTTCTCTCTCACATCGGCTGCTTCTCCGGCTGTCGGCATCGATAAACCGGTGATCTCCGAGAAATCATCCAAAACGCTGCCACTTCGATTGGGTCATGGGTTCGATCTTCACCGTTTGGAGCCTGGATTCCCTCCGATAATCGGTTGAATCGATATCCCTCACGACAGGGGTTGCGAGGCTCATTCCTCATAATGGATTCAACGAGGAAAGTGTTGGGTTTTTCTTGAAATCTGGGTTTGATGCTTACTGGGAATCGTTGAAAGATCCAGAAGAACCCAAAGGGTATGGGAATTGGAACAGAAAATCTCTCCTTCAAGCCATTTTCGCTATGCTTAGCAACACTCAAAACCTCTGTCGATGATCTATCAACTCTCGATTTCGCAGGAATCATACTCTCATGTCAAATATGAGGCAATCGCGTCAGAGTCAATCATGTTTCATGGACTCCCAAATTCGGAGACAGTCGCTGTGATCACCAAAGCGAAAGGCGCAAATGTGTATTCATGGGATGATCGGCGAGGGTTTCTATGTTTCGCAAGGCAAAAAAAGTGTTTGCATATTCAAGCACGACGGTAATATATGTTCCTCTTAGTACTGGATCTATCTTATTGTTGGATGAAATTACAAATCATGTGATGATGGAATCTGCATTGACGGGTTATTTCTTATGCTTGATGGGTATTTAGGAGGTAGAGGATTTGTGGAGGTGAAAGTGATACTGAATAGGTCTATTCATAACTTGGAAAGTTAGTATAGCTCTCATACATGCTCTGTAAGGGCAAGATTTGCTTCGAAAAATGATCTTATTGTCCCTATATCTTCCCAATAGTCATTGAAGAGGTAAGCCTGGTCAAATAGAATGCTCAAAAGATGTTTCTCTTGCGTCTATTTTTTCATATTAGGATGATAACCAGAATAGATGTATGTTTATGCTGACCTTAACGTAGAATTCTTTAGCCGAGAATGGAATGATCTCTGACCCGAAGTCATTTGCTGTTGGAAAACGCCATCTGTTTCCAATATAACAATCATCAAAGGAAAGAAATGATACATAGAACGTAAAACCAAAGTGTCCTTACCTCAAGAGGTTTAACAATATTTCCTTTTTGAAGACATAGACTCCCATTGATGCGATAAATGGTTTCTTTTCAGCTTCATCTTTAGAAAGTCCTAAAACAGTTGTATCTACTGCCTAAATCGGACCAAAGTTAGAACAAATAAATGTTTTAAGGTATGAGAAAACCAGCATTTGTGACATACCATTGCTCTAAGCTCATCCCCTTTGGGTTTTTCGCTGAAAGAGATGACTCTCCCTTTGCTATCTATCTTCATAGGACCAAAATCTGAGGCACGTCTACCATGTAAACGTAAAAATCAAGTACAAGATGAATGAATATCTAACTGCTGTTACCACTTTACTTTTTCTGATTCACCTGTCATCTATGGGTATGCAGGAGATTACCCATTTTGAGGAAATGTTGCCTAGAGAGATCAACTGGTTTGTTGATGTCTTCTATTTTGCTTATACACGTAGGAATTGTATTGGTGGTTTAGATGACAAACATTTTATATACGAATATGGATTCTTAACAATGCGAACAGGTGAAGATTTGTGGGACTACGGCTTATGTGGCTCACACATCATGGATTCGAACAGTTGTCGTGCGACTTTTGCTATCGAGATTGTTTTCGAAGAGTTTGAGGGTAAGAGATTGCTAGAGATATTCACTAATAAGTTCGGTCATTAAATTGACATCATATGATGTGTTCTATGTAACAATATATTACGTAAGACATGTTTTTTTATCGTAATCTATGGTATTCACAAAATTTATAATTTTTTCTAAGTATTTTTTCATCTTATATAAAAAATCGTAAACCCGCGTATCGCGCGGGCTTTTCCTAATTTATATATTAAAAGTTTGTATTTTTTCTGGCTTGTCAGCCATTCTGCATCCTCATGCATCCACGTCTCCACGTCTGTAATTTCCATTTTAATAATTGTCCTCCTTCTTTATTACTATATTCAATTCACATGTCTGTTCCTCTCCCTCCTGAAACCCTTTTGTATTCCTTCGAATCTTCGGTTTCGATTTCTTTGCATCATCCAATTTGTATCATATCCAATAGAATGAGATAGCCCGAAAATTCTTACGGAGTGGAAGGCGCAGATGGCTTACAGCACTTGGGTTTTTTCTTTTTCCTAGCAACCAAACTCACTCTTCCTCCGCCGCCATGGCACTCCGGCTCCATCCTTCATTTGTTCTACCAGAGTAAGGCGTCAGTTTTCTGTGCTGTGTGTGTTTGTTTTTTTCCGGTCAACTGGTGGAGGCGATGTTTTGGGGGAGAAGTGGCATCGTTGTTGTCGAACCTCGCCGAGGGGACGAACGGTTTTGCTGCGGGGGGATCTTGCCTCGGCGCTATACCGGAGAGCTACGTCGCGTGCATTTTCATGTACCTTACTCCATCGTAGCTTTGTAATTTACTAATCGTCAAAGTCGTTCATTGCTCAATCGTTAAAGTCGATTTTTTCCTTTTTGTGATTCGATAATAACCTAATCAGATTCGGTTTCTTTCTTCACCATTACAAGGTGTTCCTCCATCTGTGTCAGCCGATTGTTTTGGAGCATTAGGGTTGAAATAGTGTGTCCAGGTTGGTTATAGATTCGTCGCAGAATGCTAATTCAGGCATTGGTGGGAGTGGGATCGATGGTACGATTAATTATAAAACCGGCCACGGTGTAACGACCATGGTTGCGGCTTCGGTGGATGATCCAAAGGAGAACCTGAACCAAGTCATCAACTCCGTTCAGAACACTCTTGGCCTGCTTCATCAATTATACCTTACGATCTCTTCCTTTAATCCCACGTCGCAGCTCTCTCCTCCAATGCCTGTAAGTCTTCAACCTCAAATTGTTTCTAGGGTTTTCATTACCTCTTCGTTGATCCTTTCGTTTTCAGCAATTCTCTGTTGATGGAGTTGGATAACATGGCTAAGTTATCAGAGAAGTGCAGCATTCAAGTACCAATGGAGATTCTGAAGTGAGATGAAATCCAAAAGAATACTATCATTAGATAACATTTGATTGATTGAACTGGTTTCTTATGTTTGGTTGGTCGTTGGTTCAGTTTAATCGATGATGGGAAGAACCCAGACGAGTTCACAAGAGATGTCATAAATAGCTGCATAGTAAGAAATCAAAGTACAAAGGGGAAGACTGATGCCTTTAAGGTAGTCTTAACATAAGCGATTAGACATGGTTAGAGTTAGAATGGTAAGTAATTTTCATTGTTGGATTTGGACAGAGTTCGAGGAAACATCAATTAGAAGAGCTGGAAGAAGTATTTCCAGAGGAAGTAGAGATGTGCAGAGAGATTCGTGCTACTTCTGTTGCTGTAAGTTGAAATAAACATGTAAAGCTTCATTTACTTGTATTATGTCATATCGAATGAACTTCATTTACTTGTATTATGTCATATGGATTCGGGAAGCAAAACGGAAGGGTGAATCGGGAAATATGATGCCAAACGGGGACGTGAAGGTGAAGAAAAAGCAGTAAGTAATACATTTTGTAGAATTTGATCAATATGTATGTAATTACAGTCTTTATCTTTCATGCAAATATGATTTACAGCAAATGTTTGTGCTTACATAAGTCTCTGACACCTCACGACAACCTCCTTCACTCACCTTGCTAAAGCCTAAACCAAACAAGTCGTCTGCCTCGGGGCGTCAATGGAATAGCGTAGAAGTGTTACTCTATTTTAGCACTGAAAACAGAGGAAAAATAGAGCCCACGGACGCCTCTGTTATACATCCCACGATTCAAGCCACTTTGCACTCTAAGCCCAAAATGAATTCACACACACAAATCCCACGAGGTTTCTCATCATCAAGACTTCATCTCCCAATCCTCTCAAAGTTTTGGTCGCTACAACTCCTGAAGACAAAGGACTAGCTACAACTCAAGCCCCAGAGGATTCATACAACAAATATTTTTTTGACCTGTATAATCATACTTTAAAATATAGAACAACTCCTATGAGGTGACACATACCACATGTTTTTAACTCATTGAGAGTGCCTATCAAGAGGAACTGGATCTTTCATTATGAATATCCCACTGATAATAAAAAAGTAAACTCATTAAATGTGGATCTTCCCAAACCGATTTTCAGCCACTTACAGTTGTATATTACACTATCAAGAGTGACATCAACCAACGTATTGCGTATCTAGATCTCAATAAAGAATTCAAACAACAATCGCTCATAACAAATATTGTCTATGCAGAAATATTCAATGGACTACCAAATACATAAGGTCAACATAAAAGCGTTTTCTTCACTCAACCAATTACTTATTAACTTATAGTGTTGTTCTTATTTTAATAACTGATAGTTTTTTTCCTCTATTTAGGTCGTGAGGCTATCTTACCATGTCATCATATAAAATCATCCATGAGCCACCATTTAGAATAATGCATTGTTTTTAAAATGTTGGGAATATAACATTTCTCTTAATAGCATGACTAAAGAATAACATTGTTCCTCATATTTACTCATTTATATTGTGATACATTTCATTCAATACTTTGTCATATATAACCATTAAAATATTTTAATCTTTTTCATTGAACTACTGCATAACATTTATATACATTTTAAAAATTACAATGATATATCTTCACGCGCATCGCGCGGGTATATATCTAAGATATTTAAGAATTTTTCATTGTTATACATAATTGGATTTTCTAAATTTATGTATATAAATTAATTAATATTGATTAATTTATATGTTAATGTACAATTTAAAAGTGACCATTGTTTATAGATTAAATCAATGATATTATGAGAAACATATAATTTTTCTAGATTGTATAAAGAAATATGTATATTGATAATGATATACAAAAAATTAATGTATATATTTCATAAACTTAGACAATATACTTAAACTTATATGTTTTAACTTTAAGGCAAAATAGTCACCGGAACGGGCTCATCTGATATTTCTATCAATCATCTTTAAATTCTTGATATTTCGAGCCTTGTCGTAGCATTCTCGACACGTCGTTGATACTCTCTTTTCGTTTTTGCTCTAAAACCACAATTTTCTCCGGAAGAAATTTTTGTTATATTTGAAAAATCCGTCATTGGAGGTATTTTTAAAATTTGAATTCTGAATTTATTGTGGTTTAATATTAAAACATCAAAGAAATTGAGTTGATTTATATTGCTTTATTTGGTGATATTCATGTAAAACGGGTGAGTTTGACATTGTATACAAATCGACAAAAAAATTATTAGAATCATCATCAAAATTAAATATAGATGATGAACGTAACAATATTAATATAAACTGTTTTTCTTATGAATTATGTATTTTTGTGTTTTTAATGTAATCTTAACGTCGATTATCAATTTTATTTGATCAAGTAACTTTTTTAGTTGAATTTCATTTTTCGATAGTATCTTTAAATATTATTAGATTCACATCGAACATCCAAAAAATATTCTATTGTGAATCAATTTATTATGTTTCACCTCTTATTCGGAAAAAAAAATCAAATAATTTTTAATCATGATTTTACAAATTTTTTGAATCTGAATTTTCAAATACAAATATATACAATAAATCCAAATTTGATGAATATAAATACAAATATATTCTCAAAATCCGGTGTCTGTATAATATATAATATCTTTCATATAATAAATAAATGAACCAATGGGTCAAAGGAAGATGGATCAAGATGGATTGAGAGCGAAGTAAACGAGGAAGAGGTAAGTGCAATCAGTGTGTGCCACGTTTGAAACTAAAGGATCCATTGATCGGCAATTATGACAGCTAAGCTTTGTGTCATGACTCATGAGAACCGTAGGCCCATTAAGCTGAAACCTTCCACCTTAAGCAACGTGAGACCCACACGCTAAGCCTACCCGACCCGACCCGACTTCTCAAACCAGGTCCATTCCTCGTCTTACCCAACCCGATTCTTGTACTTCAATTCCTTTACAACACTATGGTTTATATTAGAGATGATTGTAATTAAATAAATCTCATATAAATTATATACTACATTATATATTTACATATGATTAAACATAATCATAATTGTGATATATATTTAAGATAATTTATAACAAAATTCATACTACACTACCATGGTATATTGTCTCACCTCATCTAAAATATAAATAATAAATTATATATAATATTATACAACTCTAAATTTTGTAACTAATTTTGAAATTGAATTAGATCGAAAATTATATGATATATTGTTAAAATTTGATTCGTAATTATTTGAATATTTTAATATCATACATGTGATTATGATGTATAAACTTTAGAATAAAATTGTGTTATGATATAATGGTAACACTAATGCATTAGGCTTTGTAATGCAAGTGCATTACACCACTTACATAAAGTTAGAACAGTTATCACTTTTTCACGTTGCTAAGTTGGAGAAGGTAACGCTAATGAAACACAATTTCATTGACAATTATGGATATATATATATATATATATATATATTACATTGAATCTTATCAACTATCTCATATCAAGATCTACAAAAAAAATGTAAACTCACTCACTCATATATAATTTTTTCGAGTGGTTTAGATATTTGGTCATTTTGAAGGTTTATGTTTGATTCCGTGATATTGATTTTTTTAATTCGAAAGTGGATTAGAGAGTTTTATAACATTTGTTAAAAATCAAGTTTGATAAGCAAGAAGTGGTAAGTTATATTGTCCGTGTTGTAGATATAGAAATAAAAAAAATTGCTTAGTATAAAAGTAGTGTTAAAACACCTATACAAGAAATGTATTGTAGAAAAATACTATTTTTGGGTTTATCATTGAGAACATATCAGAAAAATGGCAACTCATACGACGTTGTTGAACAATCAGTTGATATTTATATTAATTATGATGCGATCACAAATAATAGTAGTTTTGACAATCATAATTTTCATGATGCATATATAGAAATGATTGAGGATGCTTTTCCAGGTCAACGGATTATGTATGATGGAGTCATGAATGAAGAAGTACCAAATGTGAAAATTAGTAATTTTTACAAGCTAATTGGTGCAGCAAAATACCCTTTGTATAAGGGTTAGAGGAATATTTTAAGTTATCACTTGCAGCTAGATTGATGGGACTAAAGACAAGTTACAACATCATAAAATATTGCGTGGATCAAATGTGTTAGACATTGCATGTTGTTTTGCCTTAATACCACACCTAAGTTATTTTATGATATATCAAAGCTTATTAGATATCTTGGATTGCGATATAGATTGACCAATGTGTGTGCAAAAAACTTTATGATATTTTAAAACGACCATATAAATATTTTAATTGTCATTTTTTGTGGGGCTAAAAGATGTAAACCTAAAATTTTAAATCAAAGGAAAATAATTTTGTACAAAATGATGTTCTACATTACAACATATTACACCACACATGACATGGCATGCAAAATATTATTCGGTAGATGGATAAATTTAGCATCCCTTTGATGAGAAAGCATTTTGTCGAGGTATCCTGAATTTTCTAAAAAAAATGAAATATTACCTAGTGTTGTTCACATATAATTTCATCAAATACGATGTGTCTAGTAAACAATATTCGTTGTGGTTCATAATTGTATCACCATATAATTTGTCACCAATGATGTGTTTGAAAGAAAATTCATATTTGTGAGTATTCTCATTACTGGTACAGATCATCGAAAAAATATTTGATGTATTTTAAGAAAATTGATTGATGAGTTGAATTATCTGCAACAATACGATGTTCAAGGATATGATGATTCAAAGAACCGGAATTTCCACATGAAAATCGGTTGATGTGGAAAATAAGAAGATTTCTTATCACAAGATGTTCTGAGGTTGGATCACACAAAAAGTCTTGAGTGTCCACATTGTATAGATGATAAAGATTCATTCATGCTAAACACGGTAGGAAATCTTGTTATTTTGATTGACATCATTTCTTTCTTCCGTGAGATTTTTCCTTAAGACAAAAATAAATATTTTTAAGAAAATTTAGATGGTGGATAAATATGAACCATGCATATTGACGAGGGATGAGATACAATTTGAGCGATTAGATGCTACTGACAGATTATAAAGAATTGTTGATTGCGGTAACAAGGAGCATGATAGATGTGAAAAATTTGGAGATTTCCACAATTGGTATAAATGAGTATGTTTCTGGGATCTCCCCTATTGGCACCACAATCTCCTCGATAACGTTATCAATACGATAATTGTTTATCTAGAAAGTGAAAAGAAAATGCAAAATCAAGGTTATGTGCATGACAAGAGTTTGACTTATTTGATATGGTAAAGCTTTTATATACATTTTTTGAGTTAGCATTGAAGAGCGAAATGCAATGTCAAATGGTTGGACGAAGATGTTCAATTTTGTTATGAATATGTGTCAAACATAGCTCATTGTGTGGATCACAACGGAGGAAGGTTGCAAGGCATGAAAATTCATGATTTACATATTTTACTGCAATGAATTCTTTTCATAGCTATTGTAGAACTTCTCTCTAAACCTTTTCACGAGCCATTGTATGGTCTTAGCTTGTTTTTCAGAGATATTTGGCCACGAACATTAAAATTAAATGACCTACGAGTTTTGAAAGCTAATATTTCACACATCTCGTGTGCCTTGGAAAATTTCTTTCGTATTTTTTATTTTACGAAGGTTTTGATGATACTATTCTATATGAAGTTAAGTTGGGTGGTCGTGTACAGTTTCCATGGATGTATGCGTACGAGCAGTTCTTTTTCCATCTTAAAAGGAAGTTGAGAAAAAAAATAGACCTGAGGGTTTAATTGTGAAGCAATACATCAACAATATAACTCACATTCCACATAATACAAATTTAATCCTCACATTGTGACATGTGAGTACATATATGTGATCACGTTATTTTCACTCCATGATATCTTGCATATTTTTATTGTGTTTTGGATAGTTTTAGTATCTTCTTGTTCCTTTTTACGTCTTCTTTGATTCATTTTGTAATATTACAAGTTACACGGACTAAAGAGTATATTGTTGTGAAACAACGCAGGATCTCAACCGTTGTTTGATGTACAAAAGCCCCTGAGAGGTCGCTCAAGCAGAGTAGTCCAAACTCAGTCAGAAAGAAGATGTTGCCAATCATCCACGAGAAAACGCTTGACTTAAACACTTTGTAACTAGGTTGAGCAATACGTTAATAGAGCAGCATTGTTCACCCCTCAATTTCACTCGACCCCGAACACTTCTCAACTCGGTCAAGCGACGAACTAAGACAAGAGGAGTTTTTAACTCATAGGTTGTCTTGACCGGAGCACTTCACTACTCGATCGATAAATATGCATGATCATGTTATTGTTAATTACGACTTGCATGAAAAATATGCGGAAACGAAAAATGCTCAGCCTCCGATAAGCATTAAGTTCGACCAAGTGATACGCCAAACTCACTTAATAATTTAAATTTTGAATTATTGAAAAGCTGCTGAAATTTTTCTAAGTAAGAGGCTGAAATTTTACAGAGGCAAGAAGAGACAGAATGTATGAAAGAGTCTTTTGGAGTGTGATAATCAATTAAAACAAGCTATAGGATTACATCAAAGGATCAAACTATTGGTGGTGACGGGTTGAAGGTGAGACCACGGTGGTGATTGATCAAGAGATCGACTAAGCTTACAGTCTTATGTATTTAGATTCATCATACTTTATATCTAATTCATTATTCTTTGTGTTTTATGGTTTAATGCATATTTATATTCCTTTAATGTTGAATGACCACTATAACTGATTGTCATATGCCATAATTTAGATGAAGATATTAGATTAGACTAGATCGTACGCATCAAATATGCATGAATGATCATATCAAGGGGTAGGTTAGTGGAATTAGGATTGAGGATTTTAATCGATAATGTATCAAAAATGTAGGTTATTAGATGGTGATCTCAATGATTGAGATGTTTGAATAGGAATCTAGACTTCGAGAAAATGTATATTTATTGATTATGTGTTTGGTATGTAGGTCATTACATGGAGACGTCAATGATTGAAATGCTCGAATATGATCTAGACTTTTATAGGAGGTAGGTCTGTAATAAATGATTGAATTCTCCGATTGAATTAAAACAACACTTTCGATATCCTTAATGGATTCATATATGCTAAAACAACTCTCAAACCTAGAAGCATTGTCACAATATGAATACATTTATTATATTTTACTTTACTTGCATGGATTAGATATTAGATGGAGGATATGCATCTTATTATTCATGGCTATAATTTTCGTGAAAATGATAGTCTAGGTTCCTCTTAGTCCTTACATTTGACCATGGTATTACATGGTCACACCTAATAACAAATCAAGTTTTTTGCGCCAATGCTAGAGACATTAGACGATTTAGCTATTGATTTTACAAATCTAGATCACTTATTTATTTCTTTTCTTTTTTAGTGCATTATTGGCGTTCTTTCTTTTCGTGCTTTCTTTATTTTCCTTGCAAGTACCTAGTTTATGACCAGAAGTATCAAGAGTTCTAGACTCATACCATTCAATCTAGAGATTGAGAAAACCTCAAGAAGCATTCAAACGCCTGCAAGAGGAAGACCAATGGCTAAAAATGTTGAAAACATGTTCCAGAGAAGGATACTTATGGAGCATACACCGCTCTTAAGCACAATAAATTTTTGTGTTGTATTCAACGATCGAATATCAATCAGAGCAAGTTTAAAATACAACCACTATTTCATCAGATGTCGAACCATATTTCATTTAGAAGGTCATGTGTAACTCACTCAAGAAAGTTCAAGGAGTAATAGATGATGATGCATGTTAATGGCCTTTCCATTTTCTCTTATGGACTGAGCGTGGGAATATTTATACAAGGTTTCACTCGATTCCATCCACACATGAAGTCAACTTGAAGAGAAGTTCATAATGATGTTCTTCCTGGCTTATAAGACACATACGTCAAAGAAAAAGATCAACTCCTTTGCTCAGGATTAGGTGAGACATTGTATGAGGTGTGGGAAAGATCCAAGAGCTACCAGTGAGTATGCCTACATCACTAGATGGATTAGAAGTACCTCATTTCCAAATTCATTGAGACATTCTAAGAGGACATCCGCATCTTGATTAGTGCGAGAGGTTTCACTACATGACTTTCACTTCACATAGCTTCAAGAACAAATCGGAGCATTGGCAAACGAGAGAAACAATCCAAGCCATTAGGTAAGGAGAGTTCCACCGAGAGAGTCAATGAATATGGTCTCAAATCTACGAGCCGAGCTTGCTAAGTTAAAGCTTAAGATAGTCACCTTGAAGCTAGGAGCATCATCATCCTCTTTGGATATCTACGGGCACCAAGACAATCCTTCATATGGTGGAATAAATAGGAGAGGATGCAAACAACATGTTGAATAACCCTATTCAAACACGTATAATATTGGTTGGAGAAATCATCCAAACTTCTCCTACAAGAACACCACCAATATGCAGAATCCACAACAAGGGAACTGTTAGCCCCTACATCTTCTTGAGACAACGTCAAGAAAAAAACTATCAAAATTGGCCACCACATCATAATCCGACCTACCAATTAAGGGGATTTTCGATGTCACAACAACAACAACATGAAATAGACAGCAAGATCAAGTCAATGTTTTCTTGATTGTTGCATATATAAAAATCACACAATGCTAAGTTACGGGGGATAAAGGATGAACATGAGGACTTCAAGAAAATGATGGGACATAAAATGGAGAGAATCCACATGCATCTTAAAATGGTTAACACCCAAGTTTTCCAACTTATGTATGCTCTTTTTCGACTGGTGGGATCATTCTGGGGAAACAAGATAAAAATCTATGAGATTATTGCAATGCTATAGTTTCGAGAAGTGGGATGGATATAAGTGCACATTTTTAACATCAAATCAAAAGGGGAGAAGCTATAAAATCTACTTCTGCGGATGGTCTTACGCCTGTAGAGATTACAATCCCCATAGTTATAGTGCAAGAAGAAAAAAGCGGGCGTATGTTGCACCACAATAAACCCCTTTTCCTTTTCTATATCGACAAAAGAAGAAGCATAATTACGACCAATTCACATGATTTGCAGAGATGATGAAGAAGTTGGAAATAACGATGCCATTCCACGAGGCCATAACGAAAATTCAATCATACGCAATATTCTTGAAGGATATCCTCACCAAAAAGTTTTTCATTGTGAAGGAGACAATGCCGCTGAATCCAAAATGCAACGCCATCATCTATCATGAACTATCCCCTACGCGACCAAACCTCAGTAGTTTTTCGATCCTATGTAAATTGGGTAATGTTTCTATTGATCACACTCTTTGTGATTTAGGTGCTAGCATGAGCTTTCTCCCGCTGTTAATCTTCAAGAAACTCAGCCTCAGAGATCTCCGCCGAGGATGGCACTACAATTGGGAAATTGTTCGATTAAGTATCCGTTGGTCACCTTTGAAGGCGTGCCCTTAAATATTGGAGAATAATATGTGCCGATGGAATTTGTAGTACTAGACATGGAAAAGGATGAAAGAGTATCGATCATCCTCGGGCGTCCATTTATTAATACAATGAAAATCAGAGATGAAACCATGGAAATCACCTAAGACCAAGACAACCTTCAACGCTGGATTCTATAAGTTTTATCTATATTTTGGAAGCTCTGATGGATGGTGTCATTGAAGAGATAAAGGATGTGGACCATGATGTGGAGGTCATTACTACATTAGAGGCACCTACAAAAGAAGGGACAAGCACACAACTGGTTTCGAGCGTCGCTAATGCCCCAAAGGTGGAACTTAAACCCTTAACACAAGGTTAAGGTACTTTTTTTTATCCCGAGTCCATATATCTTGTCATTATAAATGCTCGCGATTTGAACCTAGACCAACATTTTTTTGTTAGATAGATAGAATGATAATAAAATCCTTAGAAACTCGATAGCGAAGCATGAAACTTATCTTCCCTAAGAAAGAACATCACAAACCCAACTATAACCATGTAAAAAACTCTACACTCAATGAACGATACAACACTTTTGATCTAGTATTAATAAATCGATAAACACTTAGAATCTCTCTAGAATTAACAAGACAAGACAATCTCTATCAATTAAAATATAGTTAAAATGTCATAAATTGTATCCCCTATTTTTAAAGACTAAACAATAATTGAAATTTGAAATGAGAGCACAAGGTAAACCGAGATGAGCAAGAATTTCAAAAATATTCATGCTTGCTTTGACTACGTTGGACGTGAACAAAATCAAATAGTTTCGTATAGAGTCTTCAAACTCATAAAATATTTTAAGCCATGAGATTTATACTATTATTAGAAATGTTTCGAGAACGAACTAAAAATATTACCAAGTATATTTCTCGATTTTTTATCTGTATCCTAAAGAGTAAGTTGGTCCAACTGGTTAAGGTAAGCCTCGGTAAAAAAATGATAAAATAATTTTAAAAGATTTGTATTTTTGAAATTTGACCTTTCCATTCTCTTTATTTTATTATTTTTATTTATCTTTTATATTTTTAAGCGAGAATTTGAAATTTTTTACCTTTTTGTCTCTTTTCGTTTCTTTCTACATGTATAGGATATTATGATCATATGAATAAGGTAAAAAAAATAGAAACCAAGAATGACACTCACACTTGATGATTGTTGTCACCCCCGAACGACATGCCTAGCTCTTATTCGAGGTGAAAGGATATATGACTATAGAAACGAGAAACTCAAACAAGATAAAAATGGCCTAAAATTCAAAAGAATGAGGAATGAATCTTATGGAAATATATTGGAAAAAAATCAACCTAAATCGATCCTAAGATGGAAAAGTGTTTAATCAATCGTATAGAACAATAAAATCAACCTAAACTCAAATCCTCTAAGTCAACTATATTTGAAAATTCGTTCAAAATAATAAGTCGATTCTAAGTTCGGTATACAAAACTATTTGGGCAAGAAAGAATCTCTAATTTTCTATACACTTTTGGATCGTGGCTATGCTAAGTGTATGTGTGCTATCATTTATTGGATTAATTTTTTTTCTGTTTTCCTAAAATGCACCTAAATGCAACCCAAAATGCAATTTAAGTAGTAGCTAAGATGTCAGCCTCCCCTAGACTTAGACTTAACACTAACCTCGATGTCGAACTAACTTGAAGGAGAGGACCATGATAGATAAGGAAAAAGAATGATCGGAACAAATAATCTCAAAATAACTAAATGTAGTGATGTGTTTGCCCATGTATGTGCTAAACGTGTTATTTCGGTGTTCCATTTCATTTTCCATCATTTTGTCTCGAGTTCTTTTGCAATTTCCCTTACTCATATAAGAAATTGAAATTACAATCAAAGAGAGAGTCTCGAGTACCATACATCAAAATAGACATCCAATAACTTACTAGAATTTATTGTAAAAATGAAAATAAAACAAAAATAAAATAGAAAGAAGAAGGAAATATCTTGCTAGAAGCGCTGATGCTTCATGGCTCAAAGCGTATTGTTTTATGTCGAAGTGTTTTAGGTTGTGCTTGTGCTTGCTCTGACATGAAGAATTTTGGTAAGGCTAAAAATCGCTCGACTAGAGTTAACAAGGCCGAGCGAATATGGTAATACCTTAATTCTGCTCAGCGCTTGTTCACTAATGTCTTCTTTTCCTGAAAAAAAATTGAATGCAAACAGACATTAGTAATTCTAAGAAAATTTCACGAAAGTTCTCTTTTGCGACAACACTATTTTTGGTTCTCGGTTTTTTTGTCACCGACAAAGATCTCTTTTCCGATAAAGATGCACACGACACTATTTTTGTCATGTTTTTGCTTTTGGAGGTTTAGTTTAGGCGAGAAAAACCTTTCGAGAAATTTACCTTTCCCACCACTTGACCGAGCATTTTAGAGCTCAATATTGTTTGACTCAAACGTTTCCTCTGTTTCTTTTTTATTTCTCTGTAAATTTTTGTCTATTGTTTCAATGGTTTTTGAAATGAATACGAAAATATGGATTCCAAAGAAAATAACATAGTCCTAAAATTAAAATGAAAAAAAAAAGAGTTCCAAAAAAGAAAATTCTAAAATAGTTCACAAGAAGGGCTCGAGTTGCCTCCTGAGAAGCGCTCATTTATAGTTTTGAGCTCAACCATAATCTTGGGAAGTTTGATCAAACTTCTCCGAGAGTCCTCGCTATTCTTGACAAAGTGGTTAGTTATTGGCTCCTTCTTGCTAGCTTGTGTATGCTTGTTGTAATCTCATGTATTCGTGACAAATAAAATAAATTACCATTTCAAATATATACAGACGAGACAATTCTTCTAAGTTTGAAAATTTTTGCTAACATACATAACCTCATTAAATATTTTAGAAAGTGCAATTTGTTCTTATCGAGAAATTCAATCATCTAAAATGAATTCAAACATCTAATAATATCTATATTGAATGTGCTATCAATAAATTTACATGCTCTCATGGTATGGAATCCTATCCAATATCTAAATCATTTTTTCAATGACCTACATATGAAGGAGTTATCGTCCAATATCATCATTTATAAAGCGACTAGTCTACCTCCTGATCTGATCATCCATATTTATTTAATGCATACAATCTAATATAATATGATGTCTCCATCTAAATTATACCATGTGGCAATCAACTCATGGGGCTCATTCAAGAAATGAAAGAATAAAATATGCATCAAACTGTAAAAACAAAGAACTATGAATCCGTTTATGAAGTACGAAAAGTTCAAAATCATAAAAATCTAGCCTAAAGTACATATCAAATCTATGGATTTACATTTTGGTAAAGAACTACAGCGTGAAAAATTAAAGAGAAAGGTTTAGAGAATATCAGTTAATCTCTATATATGTCATTTTCGTGGCGTCTTCTTTGACTCATCTTTGCTGGTATTTCGATCCTTCAGTCACTACAAGAAAATTCGGATTTCGGGACAGAATTTGCGGACTGACTAATCCGTCCATAAATTTAGGGACTAATTAAGGACGGATTAAAAAAATCGTCCCGAATCCGTCCCTAAATTTGGGGACCGTTGGGTAGTCCCTAAGTCGTCCGGAATTCGGGACGGAATCGGGACTAAAATTTTGTCGACCCGAAAATTGCGGACTGATTCACATTCCATCCGCAATTTGCGGACTGTTGAGTCATCCGTCCGCAAATTGCGGACGGTTTAGAGACCACAGTTTTCCGTCCGTAACTTGGGACTTACCGTCAACAAACCGTCCGCAAATTTCGGACGTATTGACGGTTCGTCGGGAAATATTCATTCCAGTCCGTAATCCGTCCAGAATCGGTCTTAAAATTTTCTATTTAATCTCTAATCTTCTACCCGTTTCTCACACACAAATCTAACATATTTCTCTTAATATCTTGTTATTTTTTCTAATTGTAATGGCATCGTCGTCGAGATCGAATATTTTCGTTTCGAGACAATGGATGTATAGAAGAATTGATCCGGAAACTCAAAGTGTATCGAAGGAGTTTGTAGAAGGCCTTACACAGTTTATGACGGTGGCGACAAATCAACAAGTTTATAGAGAAAACGGTAAGTTGGTTTGTCCATGTATAAAATGCAAAAATGAAAAATTCGTTAATGAGAAAACCGTTTGGAATCATCTCTATTTAAGAGGGTTTACTCCAAATTATTTTATTTGGTTATCTCATGGAGAGAATTTTGAACCACGACCGAGGGGTGTTGTGGAAAATTTTAGTAGGGATATCGTAAATCATGAAGTGTCTCAGAATTTTCAAGATGTAGAAAACCCTTATGTAGAAATGGTGCAAAATGCATTCGTCGAAAGAAACGAATATGAAAATATTGAAAAAGATCCGAATGAAGAAGCAAA
>CM071862.1:27097085-27135739 GCA_036759665.1 Gynandropsis gynandra | reverse complement strand
ACAATACGTGAACGAAGAGATATCGTTCTTCACTTCTTACTACTTCGAACCACATGTTCAAACACGAAATCCAGACCCAGACAGATATTTTGATGGTGGTGTGACATTTTCATATCCAGTATCAGATGTTCCAGATATTTTTTGCGGCTTTGGTCGAACAGCTGGTAAGGCGAAAGAGATATGGCTATCACAACGAGATCTACACATCGCACATATGTATGTTTTACTCAACTGTGAATATCTATGGCCTTTTGAAAGGTACTATCTTATAAATATATGATTCAATTACTTATGCATATTTTATTTGTAATATTAACATATGTTTCTGACATTTTTCAGGATGTTCGATGATGTATTGAAGAATACATATATGAATATTGATGAATCTCAACTCCAAGAACTTAAAGAAAGAGATTTCTCCACATGTATAAGACAATATGTAAGTAAATGATAAATATATATTATTGTTAAAGGAATATATTTTCCCACATGGATAAGAAATTTATATCGATGATTGTTTCATTTAATGCAGATTGAGATTGGCAATCAACCGTTATGGCTACGCGAGCTTGTTAAAGGACCAACTCTAAAAGTTATGAGTTGGCCCATGTATTTTACACGTGGTTACAACTTTCATACATACGAGCACAGAAAATTGAAGTCAACTATGAACTATGGTGTATGTGTGAAAGGTGAAAGCTATTGTAAATCGACCGACGAACCAGATTTTTATGGGATTTTGAAAGACATTTTGCAATTGGAATATCCACGTATTAATAATCCAAAAAATTTCCTTTCAATACCACATATGTTATATTTTCGAATTAATATGTTGACTTATATTTGTCATTTTTTGTAGGTTACGTCGGTTTAAGAGTGATGTTATTCCGATGTGATTGGTTCGATCCAATAAACGGTCGCGGAACAAGAATAAACAAATTAGGTGTCGTCGAAATTAATTCTACAAGAAGATATGCAAAATACGAGCCTTTTATTCTTGCGTCACAAGCCGATCAAGTTTGTTATGTTTCCTATCCACATATTAGACGATCTTCAGGTTGGCGTTTCGCAATGAAGATACTTCCAAGGGGTAAATTTATCGACAACACAGAAGAACAACAATTGGCCATGAAACAACAAACCACCGAGATTGTTGCAATTGATGAAGTTACAATTAAAGCATTGGCACATGGTGAAGTCGAAGAAATTGAAGATGAAACGATAGAAGGAAACGAAGAAGATGAAGAATTTGAATCAAATTCAGAATCACAAGAATCGATGGAAGAATTATATGACTCTGAATCAAGTTCAGACGTTAAAAAAATTGTTATTTTTATCTTTATATAGTATTAACGATAGATAATGATTTCTGTTTTATCTTTATATTATATATAATGTTTTATGAATTTGAATCAACCCGACCCTTGATCGAAACCCGTCTCTCGGTCGAAACTCGACCATCGATCGAAACCCGTCTCTCGGTCGAAACCCGACCCTCGGTCGAAATCCAACCCTCGATCGAAACCCGTCCTTCGATCGAAACTCGACGCTCGATCGAAACCCGTCTTTCAGTCTTAATTTCCAGACAGTTTAGGGACTGGCATCGATCCGCGTAGGGAATTTTCGGACGGTTGCGAAACCCGTCGGTAAACAGTCTCCATTTCCGGACGGTGGCTCGGCCCGTCCGGAATCAGTCCCGAATTTCCGGACGGTGTGCTTGGCCCGTCCGGAATCAGTCTCGAGTTTCCGGACGGAGTTCTCTTGCCGTCCGGAAATGGTCTCCGATTTCCGGACGACGCGCGAGAACCGTCTGAAATCGGTCCCCATTTCCAGACGGTTTTCGACCCCCGTCCGGAAATGTTTATTTATTCGGCCGACTTCATTTTCCGCAATCACTCATCGCCGCTGTTTTCTCCCGATTTCTTTCCGTTTTCGCCGTGTTCGTCCGACGCCCGTCCGCTGTCCGTCCGCCGAACGTCCGCCGCGTGTTCGCCGACCGCCGCGAATAAGAACCGCATCTCCGCCGTTTCTCTCTACAACTTCGAGGTCGTCAATTTATGTTTCCTTGTTTCTAATTTTTCCGATGTTTCACTCTATTTCAGAGTTTTCTTGAAGGTCACTGAGCAAATTTGCAGTAGATTTTCCGAATTTGCTCAGATTCATCAGGGCGGAATTGTTTTTGTTCAGTAACATTTCTTCGATTTTGTAATATCCGAATGGAGAATTTTGCTAGATGTTTAGGTTCCGGAGTCCTGGGTATTAGAAAGCTTCTTTTAACCGCATGCGGTTATGACCAACTATTTGGGTTGTATGTCTGATTTCCTGTGTCCTCTCGATGATCGAGACCAACTGCATGCTTGCCTAATGAGTGTGCTTTAAATTTCATTTATCAAATTTCGAACCGATTTCGAAAATTTGTTGGTAGAACTAGGATGTTGGGTGGAATTTCGAACCGAAATTGTGAAGTGTAGTAGGAATTTCAAACCGATTTCGAAAATTTGTTGGTAGAACTAGGATGTTGGGGGGAATTTCAAACCGAAATTGTGAAGTGTAGTAGGAATTTCGAACCGATTTAGATGGTTGCGAAATAATATATGTTTGTTGGTAGAACTAGATGGTAGAACTAGATGGTTGTGAACATTTTGATTTTTCAAAGGGGATTTTTAGATGATTTCGAAAATTTGTTGGTAGAACTAAGATCCGGTTTCAAAGGGGATTTTTAGATGGTTGCAAAATTTGTTGGTAGAACTAGTATAGTGACATTATCAATTGGAATTTGTAGATGGAAGTGATTTGATGAATATGTTTCTTTAAATATAAATTATATATCGTATCTGTATATATATATATATATCATATTATTTATACAACTGTTTAAAGTTATAATTTATCAATGAGTGTCAATGATGATTTTGATAACAATATCAATGATACAATTACTAATATTGTCAAAATTGAAAGAGTTTCCATTCTTAAGTTATATAATTATATCACAAGTCACATCATAAAATGATTTTAACTATAATAATATATGTTTTTTAAAATTAAAAACACATATATTAAATTATGTGTGTGGTGTTAATAATAATTTTTAAATTACAATTTTAGTATGTCGCGTCGTGTTGGAAGAGGCGGTAATAATAGAAACCGCTCAACATCTGAAGAAAGTGTTAATGGTCCACAACATCAAAGACAATCATCGGATCCAGTATATTCGGATTTTATGAATCCAAATTTATTTCACACTGGATTTGCACAATATATGCCACCGTATCCATTCTATCAGCAGATGCCACCGCCGGTCGAGCCGATGATGCATCACGAGCCTCCGATGCATCAAGAACCAACAGTGGAATAGCTTTTAGCAATGGACGAGGAAAGACGCAAACTTCCTCGTATAGATCCAGCTTCAACCGACGAACTTTGGTATAAATTAAATTTAAATTTATTTCACACTGGATTTGCACAATATATGCCACCGTATCCATTCTATCAGCAGATGCCACCGCCGGTCGAGCCGAATCACGAGCCATGCCGAGCATTCAAGTCCTGACGGAGAAATGTGTCATCCCTCAGATGGTGAGGCGTGGAAACATTTTAACAAGGTATATACTGATTTTGCAGCTGTGAGTCGAAATGTTTATTTAGGCCTTTGCACTGATGGTTTTAATCCATTCGGAAATTTCCGGCACTGATGGCCTTTGCACTGATGGTTATAAATTTTAAACTTAAAATAATATTTAAATACATAATTATTTTATAATTTTCAACAAAAATTTTATTGGGATCCTGCAACAACTGGACTAGTAAAGTCTGAATTTCAAAAGCATGCAGGAGATCGATTGAAAAATCTTTTATACGAAACGAGAAAAGAATGGGAAACAACCAATGTCAAACCCACTTGGATCCCTGATGATGTCTGGGGACAGTTGCTTGCCCATTGGGACTCTCCTCAGTTTAAGCAGAGAAGTGAACGCGCTAGTCGATCTCGTCGTTCTGATAGATCGGGATATGGTCCTAGTGCACATACTGCTGGTTCTCGCTCTTTCGCAGAGGTTTACGAAGATATGGTAAGAGTTAATACGTAAAACATCAAATTTGTTTTAGAGGAAAGAGAAAGGATATGAACCGTCGTACGTAGAATTGTTAGAACGTACACACAAGAAAAAATCCGACGGTTCGTGGGTAGATGCCAGGACAAAACAAATTCACGACGATTTTGATAACATGGCATCGGAACCAGTGTCCTAAATCCCGCCAAGAGAAGATGGGACGCAACCGACTCTTTCTCAAGAAGAATACAACGAGATGTATTTTGAGGTAAATTTAAAACTTTTTTACAATAATTTTTGTATTAATAATTTAAATTAATTGTCAATATTTTTTTGTAGCACGTAACGCTGTACAAAGGTCGACTATTTGGTCTTGGAGGAATGTCATCAAAACGTGCGAGTTCCTCCAAAGGCAAGGAAAAGGTCGCGAACGAGGAATTACAAAATACAATCTCGGAGATGAAAGCACAACTAGAACAACAAAACGCACATGTTAGCGCTCTGTAAAGAGAAGTAGAACAATCAAGAAGAGAACGTGAGCAGTGGCTCAGGATGATGAAAGCACATATGCCTTCTATCAATTGGGATACGGCCGAAAACAATGATGCTAACGACGATAATGATTCCCAATTATCACCTATTAATTTGTAAACGGATAATTTAAATATTATTATATGAATGTTTTTATTTAATTTCAATTTTTTTTAAAATTCTTATTTTAATTTTTTTAAAAAAAATTTCCGGACGGAAAATTGCCGTCCGGAAATTTCCCGACTGCACCTTGCCGTCCGGAAATTTCCCGACTACATTTGCCGTCCGGAAATTTCCCGACTGCACCTTGCCGTCCGGAAATTTCCCGACTACATTTGCCGTCCGGAAATTTCCCGACTGCATCTTGCCGTCCGGAAATTTCCCGAATTTTGTTTGTCGTCCGTAACTTTTCCCGACTGCATCTTGCCGTCCGGAAATTTGCCGACGGCGGTGATCCGTCCGGGAATGTAAAAATGCAATCGTCGGGTTTTGCGACGATTTTCGGACTAACCATTTCGTCCGAAATTGCGGACGGTTTGCGGTCTACATTTGTTGTTCGTATTTCCGGACGGATTGCGGATGGGAACTGATTGGCAACGCTCGTTTGCAGACGGCTTGAGCCAGTCCCTAATCGGTCGCTAAATGAGTTTCCGGACGGATTAGGGACTGATTCTTCAGTCCCTAATCCGTGAATTTCTTGTAGTGAGTGAAGTTCGATAGTTTGTTCACTTTTAAGCACGATTGTAGAGTCTTTCTCTCATTTTTTCATCTTTCTCTCTCCTTATTTATTCTCCTCTTTGTCTCCGCTTTTATGTCTAGAGTCATCCCTACTTTATAGAAAAGCTTTCCATCAATTAAAAAATTTATTTGAATTATTTAGTGAATTCGGTAAACCGCTCGACTGAGTTGAACACTGCTCGGGTTGAGCAATTGGTTGTTTCGTGATTTTCCCATACAAATTAGAGCTAAATTTGAAATATTCAAGGAGATCGCCGAACCTATTCATAATACACTCGGATCAAACGAACCTACAGATATGAAAAAATTCCTCATTTGGTTGAGCGCTTGACCGAGTTAGTCTCTACTCGAGTCAAGCGAATCCTCTGGAAATATTTCAGTGTATTATAACGATCGAATGACTAGCCGTTTTTCCTGAAAAATTCTTTTGTAACTTTTGAGCATCAAAATTAAACATGCGCGACCGAGCAATTTTGGTGCTCAGCTCGAGCATTTCCACTGTTTCTACCTTTGATGCTCGTTCTGTGTTGAATGTTGACATGTTTCTCCAAAATGTGTTCATCGGTCCGTTTTGCCTAGAAGATCACAAAATGACCCAAAACATCGTTAAAAGAAACTAAAACTATCCAAAATGTAGTAAAAATATACAAAAATTTATAGAGTGAAAATGGTGTAATCAAAGTTATCATTGTCATCTATTGGTTTAGATGTAATACAGGTAGATACACGAGTGAAAATTGTCTAAGAGAATAAAAATCAATTGTAACAAAATAATGAAAAAGTAGTGTTATTCAAACACTAACTAGAGGAAACACAAAAAATAACTGCGCTTGTTCAATAACGGTATTGAAAAATCTGATCATCTCTTGACCATTGGAAAAATTGTTAAACAACATTATGAAGTTGGTTTCGAGAAAGAAAATACTAGTAAAGGGGATAAGGCAAATAAGAAATAAAATTTTTTATTATTGGACTACTAGAATATGAAGTTCAGGCAGTTTGAACTACAGTTCCACCCAAGAAAATTGTAATAAAAAAGGAACCTATAGTCTGGAAGAAAAAATGAGAAACCTGTAAAAAGATACTACTCTTACGGACAACCAAGACATCTTTGGAGATGGTGTCCCTATTATAGGAGGAGAGAATCTACTGGTATGTACTCTTACTGGAAACCCAAAATACCAAGAAAATTTGGGTAAGAAATCAGATTTTATATTGAAAGCCCAATAAAATCAAATAAGTTTGGGTTAGAAAATTCGATTTACATTGCCATATTGCTTACACTTTAGTATATGACAAACAAAACGTCATTTGGTACTTTGATAGTGGTTGTTCTTGGTATATGACAGGAACAAAGGAATTATCTATAATTGGAAGTGTACATGATTGTCAACAATAACTGGCTGATGTATATTATGTGAAAGGGTTGAAAGAAAATTTGATCAACATTCGACAGTTTTGTGACAACGGTTTTCAGGTTAAATTTTCAAAAATAAAATTTCATGTGTTTGACACTAACGACAAATGTGTTTTGACAAGGTTAAGAAGAGAAAATAATTTCATGTATGGAGCAATGAACAAAAGTATTTAAAAGCTGCAAAGAGTGAACTAAATGTCTAGGATCAACAGCTTGGACACATCAGTACGTAAACTTTGATCAAATTTTCAAATCATGACATTATTCGAGGAGTTCCAAACTTTCTAAGGAAGAATGTTTTACATGTAATCATGTCTGCAAGGAAAGCAAGTGAGAATTCATCATAAGAAGGTACCAAACATAAACACAAGTAAAGTGCTAGAATTTCTACATATATATCTAATGGGACCTATGAAAACTGAAAGTATTGGAAGAAAAATATATGTTTATGTTTGTGTAGATGATTACTCCAAATAAACTTGGAATTCTTGCAAGAAAATTTAGATACATTTGATACTTTCAAGTATGTGTGCTTATATTTCATCAACTAAAGAGGAATGCCATTAGCATAAGAACTGATTAATGGGCGAGAATTTGAAAATGAAAACTTTGATAGTTTTGCAAAAAGCATAGGATCTCACATAAAGTTTCTGCACCAAAAACTACACAACAAAATGGAATAGTAGAAAGGAAAAACATAACTTCGCAAGAAATGGCTAAAGCAATAATGCATGAAAAAGGCGTAGCAACAAGATTCGAGACGGAAGCTATTAATACTGCATGTTACAACGTAATAGTGTCTATGTAGGCCGGATACCCTAAAACATCCTACGCAATATGGAATGGTTTGACTCCAACTCTTAGGTATCTTTATATCTTTGGTTACACATGCTATATCTTAAGTGACCAAGATTACCTAGGGAAATTTGATTCAAAATCGGAAGAATGTATATTTTCTGAATATGGTAATAATACTGCACCATACAGGGTGTACAATCTACGTAAAAAGAGCGTTATTGAATTAATGAATGTTGTGTTTGATGAAAATGTTATTAACACTAATAGTACAAATCCAAGTGTACTTCGATTGCCTAATTCTACTTCTTCAGAGAATATAGGTACATGTGAAATGAACAAAGATGCACTTGAAACAAAAGATAAAATGCAAGATGTAACTGATGAACCAAAATCAGTTCATAGTAATCATTCCATTACTAATGTAATTGGATGTGTACATAAAATAAAGTGAACAAGAGACAAACCACACCTCAATTACCAAGACATGGTTCAATATGTAAGTTTCAATTCAGATATAAAACCCAAAAAAGTGACATAAGCACTTGGTGATAAATTTTGGATCACGGCAATGCAGGAAGAATTAGAGCAATTTACATGAAATGATGTATGGTACTTAGTTCTCAGACCAGAAAATTGAATGTTATTGACCCTAAATGGATTTCTAAGTATAAGTCGAATGAAGAAAGAATAATTATGAGGAACAAAGCTAAGCTAGTAGCACTGGGATACACGCAAATTGAAGGGATAGACTTTGATGAAACTTTTGCACTCATTGCTCGCCTAGAAACCATTCGTTTATTAATATGCGTTGTGTGTTTTATGTGCTTTAAGATTTTTCATATCGACATTGAAAAAAGTGCATTTTTAAATGGATTACTTAAAGAAGAAAATTACATGAAACAATCAAAGGGGCTCGAAGATCAACATAATTCAAAGTATGTATACAAACTTAAAAAAGCAATTTATAGATTGAAACAAGCTCCACGAGTCTGGTACGAAAGGCCTACGAGTTTCCTTCTCGACGATGGATACAAAAGAGAGAGAGCAGATAAAACTTGGGTCATACATAATGAGGATAGAAATCTCCTTGTGATTCGGATATATATTAATGACATTGTTTTTTAGTCTATTTCACAGAACAAAGTTGACTAGTTTGTCAAAATTATGACAAAAGAATTCAAAATGAGCATGCTTTGAGATTTGAAATTCATTCCTGAACTATTGGTCAAACAAATGGAGGATATGACTTTTATTACACAAAGCATTACGCACGAGAACTAGTTAGACAATTTAAACTGGAGAATTTCAAACCAGAAAATATGTCGACGTCTGCAACCAAACTCATAAAAAATGTAGATGGTGAATATGTTGATGTCAGGTTACATAGGAGCATGATTGGTAATCTTACTATACTATACTACAAGTATATCTGAATTGATTTAAGTGTAAGGATATGTGCCAGATAACAAGCCAAACCAAAGAAAAAACTCACCTATTTGTTGTGAAACATATAATAAAATACGTGAAAGGGTCTATAGAATTCGACATGTACTAAAAGGATAAAAATTGCAATCTTGCAGGATTTTACGACTCGAATTGCGGATGATTAAAAAAGTACAACCGATGGGTGCATCTTTCTTGTAAGCAACTTAATTTCATTGCACAACAAAACACAAAATACAACATCCCTTTCAACTGTAGAAGTAGAATACATAGCTCATGGAAGTTGTTGTACAAACTTTATGAAGATGAAACAAATGCTGGCGGATTATGGACTAAATTTAGGTAATTTCATGGGTCATTTTGATAATACAAGTGCAATAAACCAATCAAAGACTAAACACATTGAAATAATGTATCACTTTCGTATAGAACAAGTAGAGAAGAAGCAAATGGAAGAGAAGAAGCAAATGGAAGTTGACTATGTACTTTCTGAGTATTAACTAACGGGACATACTCATTAAATATTTGGTATGAATTGATTTATATTCGTAAAAAAATTATTTGGGTTTGTTTACTATGAACTCTCTGATGAACTCTAATATTAAAATGCACTTGAATGTCGTCAAAATACATTTGATAGTATTTGAAATGTAGTTCAATGGTTAAAGTGGAAAAATATAAAAGAAAAAAAAGCTTTGAAGATGTAAAAAGAATGTGCTTAATATTTTGTCAATCTAAAAATGAAAATATCAAATTTACATTTTTTTACATTGTAAAATTATATTGTCTCGATCATACACTCAAGTTATGCAATTCAAATTCACAATATTATAACATTATTCTTTCAAATTGGCTAATTGTTTATTAAAACAGTTAATGAAAATTTGGAGAAAATTAAAAATATAAATCGTTATTTTATTACTAAATTACCCCGCTGATAAAACTTGGGAGGACAAAAAGAGAGGAAGCAAAGAGGAGAAACCTACGACTATTTGGCAATAACTCCAAAATATTTTAAAAAAATCTAAATTCTTTCTTTTTCCCTCTTTCTCAATCCCCCACCATTAGTACCAAAATTATTGTCTGCCCATCCCCCAAACAAAAAACTCAAAAAAAAAAGAGGAAATATGTCCTCTCTCATACTCCATTGTCGGCCATCGATGAAAGCTCGCCGACATTGATTCACTGGAACACGAACCAAAACATCGTCTCTTGTCCCAGCATTGTCACTTTTCTTCTTCATCTTCTTCACCCATTTTCATACCCACACTGTTCTTCTGCAAATCATGTACCCACCTATTTGTATTCTCCTAGTTTATCTATGACACTACTTTTTATCAGAACCTTCAAATCTTTCTTCTTTGGTTCCACCCAAACGGAAAACCGAATCCGAACACAAAGATTCAGTAAGACCAATCCGAAGGTAACCGGGGCTCGGTCGACGGCACCAGTTGCTTCGCCCTAGTTCCCTCGCGTTTCTGATCCGAGAATCTGCCATTGTTGAACGATCCATCTATGCATATAACTGAATTTTCTTAGAAATAAACTTGGAAGTCCTATATACACATACACTGAGACTGAATTTGATTTTCTTACCATTGAGATCAACCGGAGAGTCGAAACGAGGCTGGGCCGTCGGTTGAGCAGTCAAGTCGTCCAGGTTCAGATTCAGGGCCTGAGCCACTCTCGGTGGAACCAACACCGTCGAAACAGCTGTGAAATTCAAAATTCATTTAAAAAACAACCACGAAATAATATTCGAATTACATTGTAACAAATGATAAAAAGGAAATGTGAACAAACTCACTCTGCTTTTTTCGTGTCTCCGCGGTGGCAGCGGAAGTGGGGGTAACACGGCGGGGCAAGAAGACACCGGTGCCGGTAGATCGGTGTTTTACAGTCGGGTTGCCGAGGAAGACGGCCCGCATACACGACCCGTCACGCTGTTGCTGTGCATGTTGCAGATTTGTCCATGCAGATGGCAATAATCCCACAGGACGGCCATTGTTGCCACTATCCCTTCCCCGGGTAGGCATCACTTGCTGCCGGTCCTTCATTATCTGCTGCTGTTTCAGATGCTGAAACTGTACCCAGAAACAAACGCACAAAAACAGAGAATAAGATACCGTCTTAATAGTAAGACAGAACAGAAGTGTTAACTCAGAGCAAAGACTCGTTTAATTTACTTGGATTGCTTGAAGCTTATGATAAGGAAGAGAAGGGTGGTTGCAAAAGCCAGAGCCGATGGCAGGATTTTTCGCGGTGACAAGAACAGGAGATGGTTTAATAGGTGGACCCAGAAGTCCTCTCCCGCTATGGTTGAGGGAGTACGGCTCGTCGTTGGTTTTTGTACGGGCCATCTCCTCGGCCGCGGAGCAGTACTTATCCCATACCGCGGGAGAAGGGACTCGCGACTGGAAACTCTGGGCCGACCGCCGTCGACAACCGCAGCTGATTCCAGCAGCACATAGGGTCGTTTGAGGCGAGCCTGACTGACTCCACCCCTACAAATTCACGGACAAAAACAGTGAGCCATTAAATTCTCGAAACAGATGGGAATGGAGAGAAAATCCGAAACAGAATGATTCTATGGCGAATACCTTAGTGTTGTTGTCGACCAGCAAATTATGGTGGCCGCAAAATCCGCCAGAAAAATAATCTTCCAAGGTAGAGTGAGCCATCTGACGGGTCAACCCGACTATGAAATTCTCCTGGTCACTCTCCGTTTCCGTCGAACCAACCAGAGACTGACAACTGTGAACCGAGTTCATCCTGAGAAGCCCAAACCCAGAGCGAGACTCGTACGGGAACAAAAACTTGGACCAACAATCTTTTCCAAGGCCGAACCTATCAGCGTTGTCGATGCCCTTGAAACCCTTGTTCTCTTTCTCTACGAGAAAGTCCTCTTCGGTGAGAAACTCAGGTGGAAGCCAGAACTCTCCGTCATCGAGTAAGCTCGGTTCCATGGTTAAAGAAAATGAAAAACCAGATGATTTCTAGAGAAAAGCAAACGAAACGGCACGGAAAACACCTGCGAGTATCAGAGAAACGGGTGAGGGGCTTTAATGGCGGAGCTTGCTGCTTGTTTAAGGTTCAATAATGACTACTACCTTCGATTTTTATTTATAAGAGAAACTCAGGCCCCAGTGACAGGGCCCCAGTGACAACCAAAAGAGAGAAAAAAGAAAACCCTAGTAAGAACTCAGAGAGGTTGGGAGTTTGTGTGAGAGAGAGAGATGTTTTGTAGAGGGAGAAAAGGTGAAAGGACGAGGAGGTGGAGGTGGTGGGGGAAACGGTCAGGGTTTACACTCCACGCGCTTGGAAAGGCACATGAGGTCCACGCGCTTGGACTAGTAATTGAGTGTGGGCCTATTACAAACTTCTGTAGGCCCATTAGAAGATCTGTGAACCCGGTTGACTAGCACGTGACAGTGTCAAATTCGGAATTTCGGCTGTTGTCTCCAGCACGTACCTGTTTGAAATTCCCGAATTACCCTCCAATTTGTCAAGATTTACGCGCTTTCATTTATGCTACTGAGATTTATATGCTTATTGTTTATAGTTCTATTACATGAAAATAGTAACCTGTACAATACATTCCTTTATTGCGAATTACATGAAAATAGTAACCTGTACAATACATTCCTTTAAAAATAAATTTGTACTAAAATTTGATATTTAGATCTGAAAATTTAATTCAAATTTATATTTTAATATGATAATATTAAATATAACATCACATGGAATGATTTGCGGTAAATAATTTTTATAGCAAGGCGGTTGTCACACCGCCACTAACCGTCGTGGTGAGAGCGTGTCCCGCATCTCCCTAAGCACTCCCTCCATCATGAAATGTCCGTTTTATCCTTCATGTTTGGCTTTTCTTCAGATGGAGTGATAACATAGCCGAAAAAAAAATATCAACCGCTATGCACGACGATGTGACGTGGCATGAACACGTGTCAGAATACGATTAGCTACTTATGTAGTCGACATTTGTCGTATCTAGTGTCCATTTGGCATATCAGGGGAAAGGATGTGATTCTTCGCGTACAAGTTATTCCCCATTTCCCACTAATTTAATTTAAACTTATCATTATTTTTAAAAAAAACAATCTTCTGAAAACATTATTTGTTTTTGAAACCATATATTTATACATTAACTAAATTTTGTATTTTTACACAAACATTTATTATTTTCCAAATAAAAATACAGATCATGATTATTTCTTTAAATAACTTATAAAAATACACATAACTTAACTATCGATTTATACATCAATATGCTATACATTAAAAATTAATTATTATATTTTTCATATTAAATAATTTATATTTATAATTATAATATTTTAGAAAATTTTATTTTATGAGATTTATGCTACTATTTTTAATGTCTTTAATAATTTCTTTTATATGGTTATAGAAATATAATGTAACAACTATCATTTTCATAAAATTCATACAAGACATCGAACAAAATAAAATATCGCATACAAGTGATGGTTTAACCATTGCACGTATTTTAAACAAGTATATGTATATATACATATATATTCGGATGTACATATTGCTTACGATAAAAATAAGTGGAACTATATAAATTGTTACTTAAATATAATTACTCAAATTTAATCGGCGGAATATCAATATACCCTCGTAGGATTAAAACGCTTCAAAAATACCTTTTCCTAAAATAATTATTTAATCGAGAAAAAAAACTGGAGAAAAGATAAATTTACCCTTAATTTTCGAACGTGAAAAAATCCGCATTCTGGGAGAGTAAAAGCCAAGAAAGAACAAGTGATTTCGAACTTGAGAGGGATCGATTCGAAATTGACAAGAAGAAAATGGCTAGAATCAACAGCGGTGGAGAAGAGAGCACGAGTAAATCTTCAATAAGTGTAAGTAGATCGATTTCTAGGGTTTTGGAGGATGTCGAGTCCCAAAATGGTTTATTGATTTGAAATGGGTGTGAGTGTCAATGAGTCGGTTTGAGTTTCAGTGAGTCGCAAGAGTCGGTTGTCTCAGTGAGTCGATTTGGGTCGCGATGGTCGGTTGAGCGTCGATTTCTAGGGTTTGCAGGCTGTCGAGTCCCAGAATGATTTATTGATTTGAAATGGGTGTGAGTGTCAGTGAGTCTGTTGTGTCTGAGTGAGTCGATTTGGGTCACAATGGTCGCTTGAGCGTCGCAGGGAGTCTAAGGGTCGTTTGAGTCGGTTGTCTTAGTGAGTCGGTTTGGGTCGCATAGCATGGGTCGCATGAGACGCTTGAGTCGCATGAGTCGCTTGAGTCGGTAGAAGTATAATGTATTCTTTAATTAATTGGTCATTTTGCAGGTGGCCCCAAAGCCGAAGTTTGTGTATCAATTCAAACACATGGACAGAATGCCAAAGATCACCACCAAGTGTTATCCTCACGAGACAATAACGAAGCTGAGAGGAATCTTAAATGAATACGACTTGCATTACTTCGAGAAGGAATCGCAATTTAAGCATTTATTTCATTTCCAATGTGACTCCACATTGACTAAGGTTCAAATGTCTATCCTCCTAAATCACTCTGTGATTGTACGGGACAAGAAGAAGTTGTGGTTCGTCTTAAACGGTGTTCCCATCCGGTACTCTATAGTGGAGCACGCACTAATTTCCGGATTAAACTGCAGACCATATCCCTAAGGATGGGAGTCCAAAAGGGGTGATACATTCAGACGGAAGAATTTCGGCCGTGGAAAGGTGACCGCCGTACAAATCATTGGAAAGCTTGCGAAGGCGAAGAATAACGAGGACCGAAGGAGGTTGGCAACTTTGTTGTTGTTGGCGCAAGTTATTGCTCACAAGCCTTCATCAGACAACTCTATCAACCATTATCTCATTGACATGTTTGATGATTTGAAATTTTGTGAAGGCTTTCCATGGGGGCGTTACATATTCGAGAAGATTGTGGATACTTGTCGCAAGCACGTTAGCGGGGAATCACCAAAACCAAAATGGTTTTGTGGCGGTGATCGGAGATTCTAAGGTAACAATTATACAAGGGTCACAAGGAAAACACGGGTCACAGAGGGTAATAATGGTTTTTTTTGTTTTTCAGGATATTCGAAGTATTCTTTGTCCTGATCACGAAGAATGCTTTTTAGGTCTTGATCTGGACGACTATGAGGGATGCCACGATCCCGATGTTCAGATATGGATGGAACATATTCGTAGAAATTCGAAGGGACTTTGTTGGGAGAACATTCGTGAGCAAGAACTGCTGACGCGGAAAGCAGTTCTTGGAGATGAAAAGAAGGGGAAAAGGGAAGGGGAAAGGGAAGGGGAAGGGGACTAAGAGGAAAAAGAGTGTGGGGGAAAATGATAGAGCTTGAAGATGATGAAGTTGATGCTGATGCTGATGCTGAAGGTGATGAAGAAAGAGATGGTGATGCTAAAGCTGATGCTGAAAGAGAAGGCGAGGATGAAGATGAAGCTGAAGGAAAAGAAGCTGCAGTCCGGCTGACACTGGAGCAGAAATTAGTGAAGGAAATAAAGAAGTCGGAGAAAAGAATCATCAACGCTGTCAGAGATCTTCTAAGGGATGTCGGGTTTCATTTGCCTAATACAAAAGCAGAGGCGGCAAATCCTAAAGGTGCTGAAAAGGCAAAATAAAAATCTGCCGAGATAGATGCGAGCACCGCAAACCAATCTTCCGGCAGTGTAGAGACTATGAATTCCTTCAACGTTCATATCCAGTGCCTAACGAAGAGCCGTTTGAGTCAGAGTCTGAAAATGTCTGTGGAGATAGAAGAGGATTTGGCAAACATTTCGATATTAATTGAAAATATTGCATCTGCCGCCACCATTCCTCTAACTGAATACATTTCCAGAAAGGTTACTGCAGTCGTTGCTCCTGATGAAGTTCCACCAAGTAAGTAATAAATAGTGAAAAAGTTCATTTGAGTCAATTTCCATCGAGAGTCGGCAATGGTCGCATGGGTCGCAAAAGACGCATCTAATGAATGAAGTAATTTTATGCAGATGCTCCAGTCGGTCCTGTCGAAGAGGCCCCCCGTAAGGAGGTTCCTTCCGAGGAACCTACACTCGGTCTTGTCGAAGAGGCCCCCTCTAAGGATAAGGAGGTTCCACCAAGTAAGTACGGTCTTTTTAAGTCGCATTGGTCGCATGGGTCGTATGGGTCTAATGAATCTAATCGGTCTAATGAGTCGTATGGGTCGCAGAGGTTCAAGGGTCGCAGGGTCGCAGAGGTTCGAGGGTCGCAAAGGTTCAAGGGTCGCAGGGTCGCAGAGGTTAAAGGGTCGCAAAGGTTCAAGGGTCGCAGGGTCGCAGAGGTTCAAGGGTTAGAGGGCGAGGGCGAGGGAAAGATGTTGGTGGAGTCCAAGAACCCGAAAAGAAGGTGGTTGAAGAACCTGATAACAAGGTGGATGAAGAACCTTCGTTCTGGTGGACGCCCGTGGGATTAGAAAAGGGCTCGATAACCCGAGAACCTTCGTTCATTGACGCAAATGGTGAAAAATTGACTGCTCTTTATACGTTTTTGAAGAACCCTGGACATGAGAGTTGGTGGAAATCTGATCTAGATTTTGGCCGGGGGCCAGAGTTTTGGAAGGTTTTATTAACGCCCAACGTATGGTTGGAAGATGATGTAAGTTATTTTAAACCCGAAGTCACAGAGGTCATTTTGTGCCATAGGTATTCATGTGTGTTAAATTTTTTTTATTTTTTGCAGCAATTGGAGGAGGCGTTGTTGATGCTGTATTGCCACATGAAGACATTTCCCGGGTTATTTAGAAACTTTATGTTTTTCCTATGTTTTCCATGGAGAAGCTCAATCATTGGGCGTACGAGGATTTGGACACTGATGACACTTTGCCGGAACCTGTTAGTGAATGTTTGAAGGGCAAGTATTCATATAGAACTACGGAACCGATTAGTGCTTTCGAAGGCTTTGTCGCGGTTCTAAACGTTCCATCGCAAGCCGCTTTGTATATAGGATGTCATTGGATAGCCATTAAAGCGGATTTCAAAACCCAATGCATCAAGGTATACGACTGCCAGACGAGGCTTAAGGAATGGAATATCGATCCGGTGATTGAGAAGCTAAGAATAGCTATCCCCAAGATGTTCATTCTCGGAGGGTTTCCTTCTTTGGCAGGTGGGCAAAATAAATGGAAATATGATTATTATGAAGGTGTACAGAACGACACCGGGAATGACTGTGGTGTATACTCATACAAATACTTAGAAGCCGTGGTAATGAAAAAACAGCATGATTTGCACTCCATTTGCGACGACAATGTTCTTTCCATACGTGAGAAGATGGCGGCGGAGATATTTTGTAATGAAAAACCTTCACCCAAATCTTAACTTGATATTTTGTACATTGTTATTTTTTTTAATATTTGGTACATTTTTATTTTTTAAATATTTGGTACATTGTTATTTTTTAAATATTTGATACATCGTTATTTTTAAATATTTGGTTCAACGGTCGTAGGGTCGCAGAGGTTCAAGGGTCGCAAAGGTTCAAAGGTCGCAGATGGACAAGGGTCGCATGGGTCAGTTGAGTCGTATGGGTCGGTTGAGTCAAAAGGGTCGGTTGAGTCAAAGGGTCGGTTGAGTCGAATGGGTCGGTTGAGTTGTATGGGTCGCATGGATCGCATGGGTCGCATGAGTCGCATAGGTCGCATGAGTCGCTTGAGTCAATAGAAGTATAATGTATTCTTTAATTAATTGGTCATTTTGCAGGTGGCCCCAAAGCCGAAGTTTGTGTATCAATTCAAACACATGGACATAATGCCAAATCATATGAAAAATTTATTATTTATTATTTACAAATACAATTATTTACAAATAATATGAATAATTTATTATTTCGTGTCCATCTGCGACCCTTGGACCCCTGCGACATTTGTCCCTCTGCGACCCTTATCCCTTTGCGACCTTTGGACCCCTGCGAGCCCTTTCCCTTGCGACCCTTGCGTCCCTTGCGACCCTTGGACCCCTGCGACCCTTTACCTCTGCGACCTTTGGACCCCTACGACCTTTGTCCCTCTGCCACCCTTGTTCCTCGCGACCCTTGTTACAAGAATAGTAAATCCACAAAAACAGTGATACTAACAATAACACTTACTATTGAATCATTGTCAAAAGAAAACCATCCAAATACAAACCACAACCGATAACAATCCAAATACAAAACACAAATGAAAATCATCCAAACACAACTGAAAATCATCCAAACACAACTGAAAATCAAACACTGTCATTTTTAGGGAAAAACTGAAGCACGGGTATTGGTCCATTCTCATATAGTTCGACTATGAGGGTACAACCAACGGTCTGTCGATGGTCGAGACAAAACTTTCTCCAACCCCTTTTGATGGAAGCGCCACCACGTGCCACGGGGCTTAGATCTGCCTCCCACGGCGTCGAGTATCCTAGCATCAGATATATCTTACATCGTCTATGGCAAAGACCGTTCGACCTCGCAAACCCTATCGGAAGTGTCTGTGACATCCGAATCTGGGAATAAAAATCGTGAAAATCCTTACCCATGCAAGGAATAAAACCATATTGAAGTCACTTACCAATGCATCTGCGGCCAGATTCGAACGAGTGACTGGTACCACAGCTTCTCGTAAAATCCTTGGAGCAGGAGTGGCGAAGGTGACGTGAAAGACCATGTCACCTTCGTGAGTGAAAAGTAAGTAATCCCCAACACTTAAGTCTAGGTCGTTGGCGAAATCTTTCCACCCATCAGTGAATCTGGAGCCATCCAACTTGACATACCATCTTCTGATAGACCCAGTCCATTTAAGCGTTGCTATTTCCCTCGTGTTCCCGTACATGACATCATCGAAAAATATCGTCGGGATGTCCTGTAACAAAAAATGAAAAAACAAGTCAAATCTTTACATTCTCTACGTGTAACACACCGACAGAGAGACTGATGAAGAAGATTACAATGTAGTTCTCTTCCAGATAGCGCGGAAAAATCTATCTGAAGAAAGAAGAGAAATGTGATATTTTCGGAAAAATTGATGGAACGAGAGTTAGAGAGAGAGAATTTACGGATTAACAATGATAAAATGTAAGAATTTACGGATTAACAATGATAAAATGTAAAAAAACAATCAAAACAATACATTTAAAACGTCAAACTAATTAATGCCAATTGAGGGTCGCATGGCCGCATATAAGTATCAATTTATGCGAAATCCACGAATTTACGGATTAACAATGATAACATGTCAAAAAACAATCAAAACAATACATTTACAACTACAAATTAATTAATTCCAAACCGTGTCACTTAGTCTTGAATTCGTCATAAAGCTCGTGAAATCAAGTCACCGAATAGGCCTTAGCACATTATCTAAACTTCTCGTCTATGAACGTTCTACATTAGTACACTTTTAATTTCATATTTTGCGATAAATGAAAAACGTAAAACCCATGTTTAGCGTTCTTGTATACCTCACTCATCGCCTTGGCAATACTCTTATCCGATCTGAGACGAATACCAAATCATGATCATCCGATATTACATCTTGAAGCTTCGTCATAAACCATGTCCAACTAGCATCATTCTTTGAGTCAAATACTCCAAAGCAATTAGATATTGGTTAAAATTGGCATCTTGATCGGTAGCAATAATCAAGACTCCACCATAGGCATTCTTGAAGAAATTTTCATCTACGAAAATGACTTTCTTAATGCTCTAAACCCTCAATACAAACTCCCAATGCAGCAATTAAATACTTGAATTTGTTATTGTTTTCTAATTCAAGGTGTGTAACATATCCCTCATTTACCTTCTTTAGCATGTACAAGTAACATGGAAGCATTTAAAAACTAATTTTCGAACTACCGCGTACATCATACTGAGCTAATTTCTTTCCTATCCATGTAGTAGAATATGATACTTTTACACCAAAACATCCATGCACCATCATTATAATATTTTTTGGATTTGGTGTATCTAAATGTCCCAGGTACCGTTTTTCAAAAGGGATTGGACAATTTTCGGTGTGTTAACATTATTACTCGGCTCACCCGGGGAGTATGTATGCGTCTTGTTGTGTACCTTCACTGAGAAAACATTTAAAAGATTGCGCCTAGCCACACGAAATGACCATTTTCACTCGAAATCTCTTGGTTTGCATATGACGAAAAACAATGTATTCGTCGACTTCCCTACGTTAAATGCAAAGCATTTCATGCGTGCAACCTTTTTAAGCAACAAAACGATGTCGTCTTTGCATGTAAATTCTTCACCCACGTAAATGTCTAACCCATTATTCCAATCAAAATTTGAGGAACCTACTATCATTAAATCATCAAGGGATAATTCGTTAAGAAGAACCATGCATAATAATAAGAAGAAGAAGAATGCATTACCTCTATTTAGAAGCAGAAATTACACCTAGAAAAGAGGCTTTTTGTATGGGAGGAGAAACAAATCGGGTGATCTTTTTCGTAAAAATTGGTACATAAAACGAAAACGGCTACGTACACAGTACCTCGACCAATCAGAATACATAATATATCGACCAATCAGAGAGCCCGTTTTCATTATTATTATAATAAAAAAATGTTAGTAGATTAAATTAAGTCAAATATTAAGTCATAAAATTTTAGATCCTTATTAATTTCATATGAGATTTAATCCATGGGTATCACTGTATATATATATATATTATAAAGGAAAATAATTCCATTTATGACTACTATATATATATATATTATCCAGTAAAATCAATATTTAGCATCAATTGTCCAATTATTTTATTTTTAAGTAACTAAAGGAATTAGGTTAGCAATTATGGGTTGGTTAAATTGGTGAATAGATTACTTATATGTGTTTCATTTCAACTTTGAATCTTTATTTTAGAAAAAAAAAATTGTATTAATATTATTTTGAAATTGGAATCATATAAGATATAATAAATTCCAAACTACACAACTTTGTTATGGAATTATAAAAAAGATAAAAGTAATAGTGGCAGAGAAATTTGACGAAGAAAGAAAAGAGTGAAGAAGACAAAACTGAACAATAAGAAAGTGATTTTGGATTTCCATTTCAGAGCATTCATGTTTCTGCCATAACAAGCCTTGTCCCCTAGAGATATCATATCACATCTCTTTGTCTCTGTCTCACAATATTTCCCTCCCCCTCTTTTACTGCTATTTTACCCCACAATCTCGCCGTCACTTTAATCTGTTTTTTTTTTATCCCACGGGTTTAAAACTAGTTTTACATAATTATGAATGTGTTAATAATTATTTTGTTGTATATATAATTATGTATAAAAACAAAATTACAAGAAATTTTATACATCTAACAATAAATATAATAACTATAGTAGAAGGAGTTTGATGCAAGTATCAATAAATGTGATAAATAAAATAATGTAATTATGTAATTATAAAAATAATAGTTATTTTTTCAAGTATAATAATAACATTATAATTAGGTTTAAATAATAATAATATATTTATATATAATCTAAATTTTTTTTTTCATATATTCAATCAACGACAGTTTTTTCTTTCTTTTTCAAATCTTACAGCTATGGTTTAGACATAAACCTTTTGTAGTTACCACAATTGTGTGCGCCGTAGTCGAACGTTTAACTGAATTTGGGCACGTCTGTTTTGTCTTTGCCATCTTTTCTTTACCTATCTTTGCCTCTCGCTGCTCCATCAATATACTTACTTAGTCCTTTTTTATTGCAGGTTTTAAAAGATTTAGTTGAAAATATCCATTTTAAACAATATCTCTAACAAAAGTATGACTTGTAATTATCTATGTATAAATCTTGTATAAAATTGAAAATTTGGTTTGTGTTGTGAAACATTTTTTTAGATTTTTAGGATTATGCTATTGAACCCAATAAATTTAAGGTTATTTAGATATACATTTTTGACAAAGATTCCAATATTTTTTTATATCTAAATTTTCAAATATGAATAATAACATTCAATATTTGATTAATAATAAATGTCAATAAAATTGAATATTCCAAATCTGTCTTTGTCGACTTGTATTTACATCATCTTTGTCCCTCATTGCCCCATCAATATATTTATTTAGTTTTTTATCTCGGGTTTAAAATATTTTTTTAGTTGGAAATATCAATGATAAGCAATATCTCTAACAAAAGTATGATTTGTAATTATCTATGTATATAAATCTTGTATATAATTGGAAATTTAGTTTGTGCTGGGAAGCATTTTTTTTAGATTTTTAAGATTATGCTATTGAACCCAATAAATTTAGATTATTTGGATATACATTTTTCACAATGACTCGAATATTTTTTGATATCCGAATTTTCGAATATGAATATTAAAATTGAATGTTTGATTAATATAAATATCAATAAAATTGAATATTCCAATTTTGTCTTTGTCCTGTTGTCTTTACCCCATCTTTGTCCCTCATTACCCCATCAATATATTTACTTAGTTTTTCTGTTGTAGGGTTTAAAAGATTTAATTGAAAATATCAATTTTAAGCAGTATCTCTAACAAAAGTATGGCTTGTAATTATCTACGTATAAATTTTGTATAAAATTGGAAATTTGGTTTGTGGTGTGAAGCATTTTTTTACATTTCTAAAATTATGCTATTGAAATCAATAAATTTAAGGTTATATGGATATACATTTATGACAAAGATTTGAACATTTTTTATATATGAATTTTTGAATATGAATGATAAAATTGAATACTTGATTAATAATGAAAACAATAGAACAACAACGTTAACCAATAACAAGAATCAAGAGAACCAATTATCTGAAACAATACCAACTTTATTTACGAATCAATTAAGTATATTTTTCTTCCATTACAATGTACTTAAGACTTTCGCGAATAACTCCCTCTGAGTTAGATGTAAATAACTTAGTGATCTACTCTCACTTGTTTGTCATACTTCTTAGATACATGAACCTAGATGCGTCAGCTACTTTTTATAGTATGTTAACCCACTCAATCTTCTCGTTTGACCAGATACATCCTCCGGTTATCCAGCTTCACATGCTCGCTCTTTTAGCTTTTCCAGCTTGACTCGCCTTTCTTCTCATCGTTTTTCGCTTTGAATCTTTCTTCTCCTTTAATTGTTCAACAACCTGATTTTTCACAAGATTTTACATATCCCTATTGCATTAACAAATAATAAATATCAATAACATGTCAAATTTGAATATCTGATATTTGACTATCAGTTATGTAGAAAAATTAATATAAATAAATTAAAAAAAGAGATATAATATACAAAAAATATATTTTCATTCATAAAATATATTGAGTATATAATACACATAAACTAGTTTTATGAATAATTTTATAGAAAGATGAAATCACAAACAAATGATAATTGCTTTGAATAAATATTAATAAAGTATTAAAATAAATATAAGAAATGGTACACTCTAATGATAAATAATGGCTAATAGAGAATTTTAAAAACTTTTTTTTAATACTATTTTCATAATATATTATAAAATTATTTTATATATCATATACTATGAGTGATTACTTTGCTAATAATTTGAATACTTTTGTTTGTATATCTAAATAACTAATTGATCAAATTGTTTTCATTTTATAATTACTTGCATGTTTCTATTATGTTTTGGATTATTTTTTGTCTATTTAGTTCTCTTTTACGCTTTTCTGGTTTATTTTATGATCTTATAGATAACATGGCTAGGGACAACAACTTTTCCACCAAAAGGTTTATCACAATTCATTGACGTATTAAAACAAGAAATATCATATAGATATCGATCCAATGCTTCAAAACAGTGGCAATTTATCATAGGTATTTCATCCCAAATTATCAGTTTCGCCATCATTTTTAGTTTAACTAAATCATTAACGGGTTTGATTGTAGAAATTATGTTTTCTGTGATATTAATTAGTATTGCAAATTGTGAGTATGTTGTCCTTACTTCAGGCGAAAGCAAAACAACAATATCACGTTGCATCTTCAACGGGTATTTGCAAATAGCGTTTTACATAGAAATGTCTTTCCTATTCATGAATCCATAAACAAAATACTACCCCCTTTTATTATTAGTTACGAAATCCATTATTTTACGAGAAATTATCCTTTGTTCATTTCTAAGTCTAGCAATAAAATTGTTATAATGATTACTTAATTCAAAAATATCATATGATAATTCATCATGTCTCAATCTGTTATAGTTTGAATTTATCTCAAAATTTGTTAGATAAATCATTGAAGGATATCTTTCAAAAGTGTAAGTCCATATGCAAGATTCACAGAAGAGGCTAGTATCTTAAGCATCCTATGATCGGGGTTCATCTCAAAATTTGACACTAGACAAATGTCAGGGACGACTCAAATCCAAATAAAATGAAAACTAAGCTAATATACGATAAAATTAATAAAACATTAAAGCATTTATTCCATATGGAGAGGATAAAGCATCCCCCAGACTTGAAACGAACGACGTCCTCGGCGTGTGGATCTAGCGGAGGGTGAGAAAGAGGTGCTCAAGGTTTTTCTTAATAAAGATAAGTATGAAAAAATATAATAAACACTAGATTACCTTCATGGAAGCGATTATTTAATGTCGCTAAGCTTGACATGACATGCAGCTTATCGTCTAGCGTCTTACTAGCATAAGAATGGACATCAAAGTATGGGCACCAAGCATGAGAGCCAAGTATGGGCATCAAAGTATGGGAACCAAGCATGGACACCATATAGTATGGACACAAAGTATGAGTAGTGGAGCACTAAGTCAATTTATTAATGTATTTTATTTCTTTCAAGGTGTGGAGATTTTCTTATATAAGGATCTCCAAACCTCATTTGTAACACACACAAGTTTTGAGTGAAATACATTTGAGAGTTTCAAAATTAGTAGTTCTTAGCCATTAGAAGCTACAACGCCCAGATAAACGAAGAGAAACTCAAAGGCGGGTCTTGAATCCCGATCTCCCACTTATTCACTCTACTTTCTTTGTTTTCTCTCATGTTTTGTATCTTTTACATGATGTTTGTTATAGAATTTATGTGTGAGTAGTTGCATTGTTCTAGGAGATGAGATTAGCCCTAGGAGATCTTTGAATCCATGAAAATATTATTAACAAGAAGTGCAATGCTCTGTTTGGTATTTTAATTCTTTGTCTTTATTCTTCATGCGATATGTTTACCTTGATAAACTAGATGTATGTGTTAGGGTTTTGAGAGATGGGCTGGGAGGTGAATCTCAATCCCGGATAAACAGGTTTACATTAATTAAAATTGGGTCACAAAAGTAGAGCAATTCTGATTGAGGGTTGACACGAATGAATAATAGAGCTTAAGGTATAAATTGGTAGACCAGCCACGAAAGTAGGGGGTTTACTTGTTTATGCACGTATTCTTCGCCTTGAAAGAGGGTTTTAGACATATTAGGATCGTTCACCTTTAAAGTGTTGCAGAGTATGCATGATTGTTAGTAGTTTAAATGTGATTCTTGGATTACCTCGTGGTGAAAACGGTTCCCTAGAGCGTTTTTGTAATTGCTTGAATTCTCATTTTTATTAAATTAATTTCTCATATCTCTCCAAATATCATTATCGTTTACTTAATCCTCCTAGACTATTTGGATTTGACTTATGTTGCATAGTCCCTATGGGATCGATACTTATATTATACTACACATGTGCCGTGCACTTGCGGAGTTGGTTAGGTTTTTAAGTTGAACACATCAAGTTTTTGGCATCGTTGCGGTGACTATTGTCAACATGTCAGATTATAGTAGTTTAATTCGAATTTTTTCTTTTTAGTTATTTTGTCCTATTCTTTCTTCATTTGCAGGTGCATGCCCAGGTCTCAAGGTCCATCAAATCTGCTTCAATTTAATCCAAAAATTAAAAAGACTTGTAGACGGCGCAAGAGAGAGAAATCTAAAGGTAGAGGCAAACATTTTTCTCAAAAGGAAGAAATGAACAACATGAATGCTGCTTTGGGAGGCGACGAACAAAACCAAGTTTTATTGATTCAACAACAAAATCAGCAATACTTTCCTCCAATACCGCAACATCGTGTTGAATTCCAAGAGCAACATCCTCCTCAAGCATGCCTTCTAAGAGAATGTGTGGTTCTTAATGTTAACAATTCGCGGACGACGATTGCTAGACCTGTTGTGGGTCGAGGTAGCTTTGAGATTAAACCTCAAATGATCAGAATGATGTGGCGGAATCAGTTCATGAGGGTTACACATGAGGATCCACACGTTCACCTCACCGATTTTCTAGAGCTATGTGACACATTTGAGGTGAATGGAGTGCCTAGAGATGCGATTAGACTTCACATGTTCCCTTTCTCACTTGGGGACGTGTTAAGTCTTGGTTACAATCGCTACCACATGGTTCTATACTACTTGGGATCAGCTTTGCACGACCTTCCTCGTCGAACAAAAATTTTCAGTACTGTGGGGAGATTACTGCGTTTCGATGTAAGGAGGGCGAATCAATCTATGATGTTTGGGACAGATTTAAGGAATTGCTATGTTTATGTCCTCATCAAGGTTTGAAGCAGTGGTTCATTATGCAAACATTCTACAATAGAATTAATGATGATCATAGAACGATCCTAGACATGCCTGTTGGAGGATCTTTCATGGAAAAGAGCGTGGATGAGGCATTCACTTTGATTGATGGGTTATGCATGAACCATGCGATATGGGTTGCACCAGGGGTTGTGTCACGACGATCAGGAGGAGGCCTCTATGCGGTCAATAATAAACAAGTAGAAGCTAACGTGAATGCCATCTACTGCTCAAACTATGGGGATACGAAACACATGTTGTTTCAATTTACGTATCAAGAAGAAGAAAAGCAAGTGAATTATGCTCCAATTTCTTCCACAATTTCTCCATTGACCAACATGAGACCACTATCATAAATATCTCCATAATGTCCAAAACGACCCACACATAGAATGGATATCAAAATATGGACACCAAGCATGGGAACCAAGTATGGAAATCAAAGTATGGGCACCAAACATGATAGCATTAAAATATGGGCACAAAGTATGGGTAGTGGAGCACCAAAATATGGGCACCAAGCATGGGAACCAAGAATGAACATCAAAATATGAACACTAAGCATGAGAACCAAGAATGGACATCAAAGTATGGGTACCAAGCATGGAAACCAAGTATGGACATCAAATTATGAGAACCAAACATGAGAACCATAGTATGGGTACAAAGTATGGTAGTGGATCACTAAATCAATTTAATAATGTATTTTATTTCTTTTAAGGTGTGGAGACTTTCTTATATAAGGATCTCCAAACCTCATCTGTAAAACACACAAGTTTTGAGTGAAATACATTTGAGAGTTTCAAAGTTAATAGTTCTTTGCCATTAGAGAGAGCTAGAACACTTAAATAAACAAAGAGAAACTCAAAGACAAATTCCGAATCTCGATCCCCCGCTTATTCACGTCATCTTCACCTTGAAAAAGGGTTTTAGACATATTAGGATCGTTCGAATTTAAAGTGTCGTGGAGTTTGCATGATTGTTAGTAGTTGAAGTGATTACCCAATGGTGAAACTGGTTCTCTAAAGCATTTGTTTAATTTCTTGAACTCTTGTTTTTAATAACTTAATTTCTCATATCTCTCCAACTATCATTATCATTTACTTAATTTTCCTAGACTATTTAGATTTTATTTTTGTTGCGTAGTCCCTATGGAATCGATACCTATATTATATTACACATGTATTGTGCACTTGCGGAGTTGGCTTAGGTTTTTAACTTGAACGCATCAAATTTTTTATCCGAACATTGTAACTCTTTCTAATAAATAAGAACTATTGAATTCGAAAATCTCAAATGTATTTCAATCCAAATTTGTGTGTTTTACAAATGAGGCTTGGAGATCCTTATATAGGAAAGTCTCCCCACTTTGAAAGAAATAAAATGCATTATTAAATTGACTTAGTGTTTGACAACCCATACTTTGTGTCCATACTATGGTGTCCATGCCTGGTTCCCATACTTTGATGCCCATACTTGGTTCCCATGCTTGGTGTCCACATTTTGATGCTCCACTAGTCATACTTTGTGCCCATACTTTGATGCCCATGTTTGGTGCCCATACTTTGATGTCCATACTTGGCTCTCATGTTTGGTGCCCATATTTTGATGTTCATTCTATGTGTGGGTCTTTTTGGACATTATAGAGAAATTGTGAAAAAAATGGGGAAAATGGTCTTGTTTGTCATTCACTTCTTCATCGTTTCTCATCCCGTGTTACCCCAATTCTCATTTATTAAATCTTACAAACACAAAACAAAAGAAACAAATAAAACTAATATATAATCACACGTAAATGTCAAAACGATCATCGAAATCAGTCATATGGTCATATGAACACATGAATGGTCATCAAAACGGGCTTCATAAGTATACCTTCAAGACAGGCCATGTCACACGTAGAAACTGTATTCTTTAAATCCGACGTCCTAGAAACAAAGTGTGTTTGCTCAGTAAAAAGAGAAAAGTAAAGAAAAAAAAGAAAAAAAGGGATAATAAAGCTTCTCTTTTGCATACCTTGGTGAATCGAGAATGAGAACACAATCAGTATTAGACCGAATTTGCTCTCAATTTGCTAGATGATCATTTTGGTTTAGTATTAATGGTATCTCTAAAGAAGAGGGATTGTTTTTCTTTTCTCCTATTGTACTTCATGTTTACGTTTATTTAGGGACAAAGAAACATTCAAGTATAGGAGATTTTGATCACTATATTTCGTACATAATTTATGAGTCATATTATGACCGATTTTGATAACCGTTGTGACGTTTACATTCATGTGCGAGTAGTTGAATTGTTCTAGGAGATGAGATTAGCCATCGAAGATCCTTGAATCCACGAAAATATTATTAAAAAGAAGTGAAATGCTCTGTTTGGTATTTTAATTCTTTATCTTTGTCCTGCATACGATATATTTACCTTGATTAAGTAGATATATATGTTAGGATTTTGAAAGATAGACTGAGAGATGAATCTCAATCGCAGATAAATAGATTTAGAACAATTAGAATTGAATCATGAAAGTAGAACAATTTCGATTGAGGGTTAAAACGAATGAATCATAGAGCTTAAAAGTATAAATTGTTAGTCCAACCACGCTGGTAGAGAGTTTACTTTTTTATACACGGTCTTCTTCGCCTTAAAAGAGATTTTTAGACCATGACTGGTAGAATTGCAGACGCCCGTAAATGCGGCGACTACATTTTTTGATGACTACGGACGATATTAAAATCGACTGGTGGAGTCGCAGTCGCCCAAAAACTTGGTAAAACGTAGAATTTAAGAATATGGAATTGTGTTGCGTTAAATTTATGTTTTAATGCGCTTTTAATAAAATTACGAAATAACCTTCTTTCTTTCTCTCCCTTATCTCTTCTCTCTTTCTCCCTCTTACCTCTTCTATTTGGCCGATTAGAAATTCGTCGTTTCTCTTCTGTTTCGCCGCTTTGTTCTTCTCTTCTCTGTAAGCCTCTCCCTCTCTCTGGAGATTCTAGTTATGTTAGATATGTTTTCCTTTTTTTTATGATGCTGAATTTTGATACTAATTGATGCATTTTGAGGTTCCACTTAGGTATTTGCACCGAGCTTGGTTTTAAGGTTCTACTTAGGGTTTGCATCGAACTTGGTTTCGTGTGTAAACAGCTCGCAGTGATTCTCTTAGGGTTTTGGTTGTGTTTTGTGTTTTGGTGTAGTTCGAGTTTTGTGTTTGGAAATTGATGAGGATGGGTTGCTGAAGAAATCTGTCAATCGGTTTATGATGTTAGGTTACTGAAGAAATTTGTCAATCAATTCTGTATCTCAAAATTTCAATTTATGTTCTGTGTCTAGTGCCCTTGTACTTCCTCACGGCCTTGAAAATCGATAAGGTTTTGATACCACTGTTATATTGTTGTATTTTAGAGAGATTCAACAACCAAAGGCTGTGAGATCAAGCTCTCATCTCTTCTCTCCATTTCAATATAGTGCAAATAAGAAATGTAGAAATTGTTTCTGATGTAATTTGTATCACAGTGTGCATGCGTGGTAAGAACTCGCCAATAGAATTAAAAAATAATAGTTGTATTTTCTGAATAATGCTTGTCTTACTACTTCATTCATGTTCAAAACATTTACAAGATATAAGGCTTCTAAACACCCTACAAAACATAGTATATTAGTGCTAATTCAAAATATGTCTCATACATTAATAAAAGGCTTCTAAACACCCTAAAAAACATAATATATTATTGCTAATTCAGAATATGTCTCACACGTTACTAAATATAGGACAAAAGTATGTCCTAAAACATGTCTAGAGGATGCAGTGTCCTTGTCGGTTCTGGTATCCAACCGTTGACACCCTTCTCCTCTCCAGGTCTTCTTTTTCTTTTCTTTCGTTTGCTGCAAGGTTTGGCATATCCCTCCAGCTCCGTGCATTTGTTTCTGCAATCTAGTCTTCATACTTTGTTTCCTCTGTTTCCTCTGCCTTTGCTTCTTCCATGTCTCCTTCTGGTTCTTCTTTGTTATCTTGCTGAATTTGCTCAGCTTCTTTAGTCTCTCTCCTTAGCAGATTCAGCATGACTCCAAGCTTCCTCTTGAGCTCCTTGAATCTCTTAGTGCTTAATCATTTTGTCAGAATATCTGCAAGTTGATCATCTCCTGGAATGTGCTTCAATTTGATAACTCCATTTGTCACATCTTCCCTTACCACATGAAACTTGATTTGTATGTGCTTAGTCCTCATATGATTAACTGGATTCTTCCCTATATCAATGGGTGAGGTGCTATCACAATGAATCACAACACTTTCCCTCATGTCATATCCAAATTCATCAAATAACCTCTTCAATTAGAAAATGTGATTTGTGGTAGCACATAAGGCTATATACTCAGCTTCTGCATTTGATTGAGCAATAATACTTTGCTTCTGAGTAGCCCACGTAAACATGGAACTCCCAATACTAAAGCAAAACCCAGTTGTGCTCTTTGAATCACACAGACTTCCAGCAAGATCTGAATATGCATATCCCACTAGACCAGCTGCTTCCACACTCTTACATTAGGCCATAATCTTTTGTTTCAGACACATACCTCAATACTCATTTGGCTTCTTGCAAGCTTCTTTTAGTGGGTTTAGCATTACTCCTTGATAGGTAAGAGATAGAAAATGCTAGGTCTGGCCTTGTGGCTACCAAGTACAACAACCCTCCTACCATACTTCTGTATTTTGTAGGATTAGTGAGTTCATCACCATTTTCAGCATTCTTCCCATAAGGTGTAAGTGGAGTACTTACACCTTTTGAATTCTGCATATCAAACCTATTCAAAAGTTGTTGTGTATACTTAGCTTGGTTCAAGAACGCTCCCTCCTGCAAGTAGCTCACTTCAAATCTGAGGAAATACTTCAACTTTCCCAAATCACTCATCTCAATCGTCTGATTCAATTTTTTCTAGAACTCATCTATCAAGGTTTCATCACTGCCTGTGATGGTTAAATCATCAACATATAAGCAAATTATCAACAGTTTATTTCCCTTCTCTTGTAGATACATTGCTGCATCATAATTGCTTCTCTTGCATCCTTCACTGATGAAGAATGAGTCTATCTTGTTGTACCAAGCTCTTGGAGCTTGTTTCAACCCATACAAGACCTTTTTTTTAATTTCAGAACCTTTTCTTCAGCTCCATCAACCTCATAACCTGGTGGTTGTTACATAGACCTCCTCTAAGATCGCTCCCTTCAGAATTGCAGACTTGACATCTAACTGGTGCAGGTTCCACTTCTCTTGAGCTGCAACTGCTATCAACGTTCTAATTGTATCATGTCTGGACACATGAGCAAATGTTTCTCCATAGTCCAAACCATAAGTTTGAGTGAAACCACGAGCTACCAGCCTAGCTTTTAACTTCAGAACTTGACCATTTTCATCAATTTTTTACTTTGTAAATCCACTTAACACTGATTACCTTCTGGTTTTTAGGTAGATCAGTAAGCTCTCAAGTGACATTGTTGTTTATCATCTTCATCTCAGCATCCATAGCATATCTCCACCCTTTTTCATTCAGCTTATTTAAATGAAGTGGGTTCCTCTACTGTAAGATAACACCCTTCATAGGCCTGATACGTTTCCTCACTCCTTGGTTCTGCTTCTTCATAGATATCACATAACCTTCTCATTTTGTTAACTTGATAAGCTACAACTTGTTCCTCTTCATTCTCTACTGTTTCACTGAGCCTAAATGGAAGGGTGAGAATTGAGGTGCTCCCTCACTCCCTCTAGAGCTCTGTCCTTGTTGTGGTGTTCCTGGTATAGTATGGATTGGTTGTGAGTCTTCCTGATATGGATGACCCTTGGGAATGTAACTGGGAATCACAAACTGTTCTTTGGTTTCAGTTTGTGTCTACCAATTACATCCCTTGTTTTCTTCAAAAACAACATCCCTTGTTACATCCACTTTCCCTGAGCTGAGTTTGTAAACTCTATACCCCTTGCTCATGCTGCTATACCCAACAAATATTGCCTTCTCTGACCTTGCATCTAGTTTCCTTCTATGCTGTGATGGTACCGTAACATGGCAGAGACACCCAAACACACGGAGATGGCTCACAGATGGTTTGTGGCCACTCCAAACCTCTAAGGGTGTGTTGTCTTGTAATGTTCTTGTTGGTTTCTGTTCTGAAGATAGGCTGAAGTAAACACTCCCTTAGCCCAAAATAAGCAACACTCATTTGCCTTTGTACACCATGTTTTTCCAAAATATCAATGAATTCCTTTGTATTGGACTCCCGTCCTCTATCTGACCTCAGTTTCTTCACTTTTTTTCCAGTTTCTGTTTCCACCAGTGAGCTAAACTTCTTGAATATATTGAAAACATCAGACTTGAGTCTCGCAAAGTAAACCCACAACATGTTGGAATAATCATATGTAAATGTGAGGATGTACAGGCTTCCATCAAGTGATGGAGTCTACATAGGACCATATAGATCAATATGTATAAGGTCTAGTATCTCCTTAGGCTTTGCCTCAGACACCTTAGGAAACTCCTCTCTCGTTTGTTTCCCTTGTACACATGCCTCACAAACCTCTTTAATCACTTTAAATTTAGGAAATCCCTTAACCATCTCTCAGGTTTGCATCTTCTGCAGATTATGTAAACGTGCATGCCCAAATCTCCTATGCCATAAATTAGAGACATATGTCTGGTTGGCCATTCTTGCTCCCTCTGCTGCTAGTGTCCACTTTAGAGGATAAGCCTTCTTGATCATAGCCACTTCAGCTACCTTGCCACCGTGCTTGCCTCTTATAACACATTTGGCTTCTGTAAACTCCACATGATATCTGTTGCTTACCATATGAGATACACTCACAAGGTTTTTATCAAGTCTGGTAACTAAGAAAATATCTTTGATTATTCTCTTGCCTTTCTTAGTCACTACTTCAATATCCCCTTTTCCTATTGTCACCAAAGTGGCTCCATTACCAACTCTTATGGGAACTTTAAAAGTTCTGTCTAAAGTGATAAAGAACCCTTCTTCTCGAGTCATATGGTTTGTTACTCCACTATCTATGAGCCAAACATTATCCTCAAAGTTCTGGTTTGTCACATGAGCTGCAGTGAACAATGAGTTGTCTTCATCTGCTCATTTGAGCTTGATTTGATCCAGCCCTTTTGTTTTGCAGTCTCTAGCAAAGTGACCAGGCTTCCCACAAGTATAACATTATTTTTTAGTCTTGAAGGTCTTGGATCCTTCAGACCTTTCCTATCTGTTTTTGAAGTAGCATTGGGACTCAGTGTGGTTATCCTTCTTGCATACCCACACCACTTCTTTCCCTTATTTTTTAATATGATTTGTTGAAACCTCGTTTGTTGGTTCTGTCTTCTGTCCAACCTTGAATCCTTTAGTTTTAGCTTAAAAACCTCATTCTAAACTTCCACCATTTCTGTTATCAAGTCTTGATTCTTGAGACTGTAACACAATCACAAGTTCTCCGACAGTCAAAGTGGCTAGATCCTTTATCTGTTCAATCACTCTCTTGTAAGGAGCATAGGATCTTTGAAACAAGAGCATCTTCCTTAACCTCATCACCATAAGCCCTCGTTTCATTCCCTAGATCAGTGATCTTATTAGCAAATTCATTGATACTCTCCTTCTTTCCTTGTTCCAGATTGTAGTAGTTTGCTCTCAATCTTTGCAGCTTGATCATGGCTGCCTTTGGGTCTCCTTAGAACCTTTTTTTAGCATATCCCATGCCTTCTTAGAGTTATCATTGTAGATCAGTTCCAAAGCTTTCTGATCCTACCCTCCAATTCTTACCATTCTGCAATATTCTTCTACCTCACCTTCTCGGTTGTTTCAATGCCTATTGCAGGTACTCTGGTATGTCTTCAGTCACCACTTTCCATAAACTCTTAGGTCTAAAGATAGCCTTGATTTTGATTATTCACAGATTATAGTTCTTCCCATCAAACACAGGTATAGGAGTTTGAATTTGCATCCTCACAGTTTCACACTTTCTGTTTCTTTTCTGTGTTTAGCGCCCTTATGCTTCCTCACGGCCTTGAAAACCATTGAGGTTTTGATACCATTATTATATTATTGTATTTTAGAGAGCTTCAATAACCAAGGGATGTGATATCAAGCTCTCATCTCTTCTCTCCATTTCAATATAGTGCAAAAAAGATATATAAAAACTATTTCTAGTGTAACTTGTATCGTTGTGTGCATGCGTGGTAAGAACTTGTCAATAGAACGAAAAAATAAGAGTTGTTGTGAATGTAGTAAAAATAGGATCGGAGTCTATATTTGTTGTTTCAGGAGGTTGAGAAAATTAAGGAAGCTTGAATTCAAATTGAAGAGGACTAGAGTGAGTCAACGAGAAGACTAAGGAGAAGAATGAGGAGTCAAAGTGAATCGAGTGGATTCAAAGCTGAAGAGAGTTCAACATGACGGCACGGCGGAAGAACCGGGAGTGGTTGCTGAGCCGAGAGAGGCAGATAAGTTGACCTGAAAATCAAAAAACAAGGTTAACGATTCTGAGGAGTATCATTGAAGTACACGAAACAGAGAAAGAGAGAGTTCTTAGGTTTTAGGTGTACTTAATCGGATACTGTACTGAGCAAGTAAACAGTGGATGTTGTATTTACGTCTAACTCAGGGGGAGTTATCCGTGGAGGTCTTGAGTACATTGTATAAACTGACAAGTGTACTTAAAGATTGACAAGTAAATAAACGAATACTGTTTGATATTTTCTGATCTCTTTGGTTATTGATTTAACTATCATCTTCTACAAGTTTTCAATTGGTATCAGAGCTGGTAACCATCATTTAGAGTAAAATCTAAAATATGGTTGGAGATCCAAGAAGACGACTGAAATGGAAGGACCAAGAGACATGTATTCGTTCGGCAAACCTGTCATGTTAGACTCATCTAACTACGAATACTGGAAAGTAAAGATGCGAGCAAGCATTCGAGGAATTGATGAACATGCTTGGAGTGCAGTTAAAAATGGATGGACACCACCAACTGTTATCGACGAAAATGGAAAAGAAAAGAAAAAGCCATCAGATCAGTGGACACCTAGTGAAAAAAGGAGTTCAACGTTCAACGCTAAGGCCCTAACAGCTATCTTTTCATCAGTAGATATAAATGAATTTAAACAGATTCAAGGTTGTGAATCTGCTAAGGAGGCATGGGATACACTAGAAACTATCCACGAAGGCACAACGAGTGTTAAGAGAACACGCCTAGATATATTGGAACACCAGTTTGAGAAGCTGGAGATGGGAGAATACGAAAGTGTGAAAGAATTCAGTGGTCGGATGAATGCAATTGCAAACGAGGTAAGTGTACTTGGGCAAAACTTGGATGACAAGAAGCTTGTCAAAAAGTTATTGAGATGTCTTCTGAAGAAATTCCATGCTCAAAAAGTGGCTTTGAATATGTCATTAAACACGGATACAACTAGTTTCAAAGAAATAGTTGGAATCCTGGCAGCTTATGAACTGGAAATGCAGCTGGAACAAGGGGATATTGCCAAAGATGGAAGCAAGAGAGTTGTACTACAAGCTATCTCAGAAAACACCAGGTTGGATAATATTTAAGAAAACATTGTATTATTGACCAGAAAATTTGGAAAATTCATGAAGAAAAGGTCAGGGATGAAGAAACCATCAATCGAAGATGTTGGATTCAGAAAGGAGAACAAATCTGGTTCTCAATGTCATGAGTGCAAAGGTTTTGGGCATTTTAAATTAAATTGCCCTAGCATCACAAAAAGAGAAAATGTGTTAAAGAATCTCAGAGAAACACAATGTTTTAAATGCAAGAGATTTGGTCACACAAAGAATGAATGTGTTGATAATAATCTAGTGAAAGGAAAATCACTAATCATGCTCAGTGAATCCAGTTCTGAATCTGGAGAAGAATCAGAAGAAGAACAGCCTAGTTTTGTTGCCTTCATCGGCATTATTGATAAGGATGATAAAGAAAGTGAAAAGGATCAACTTGAAGAAGAAGATGAAGTTGATGTTGAGATGATTTACAATGAGTGGATCAAGATGGAAAAGTTGAATGTTCAACTAATGAAAGAAAATAAGATTCTGGAAACTCAGATTCAGAGCATGAAGAACGAGGTACTTGCTAAGGACGAGGAGGTACACTTTGTTAAAAGGCAGCTAGAGGAGACAAACAAACAACCGAAGATGTCAAATGGAACTGACAAACTAGATCACCTGCTTTCGATTGAAAAAATGAAAGGTGACAATCATGGAATCAGTTATGTTGGGAATACAAGCAAGATAGAAAATAAGTTTGTTTCTGGAGGAGATTTAAAAGAAAGACAACCGACTTATAGCACTCCAAAGCATGGCCAGAACCAGCAAAGTGTTGACAGAAAAAGAAGTTGGCATAATCATGCTGTTGATTATAGACATAGAGAACATTATCAGAAATCTTTTCATTACTACAACCAGAGAAGAAATATGTCAACACCGAATCAAGGACATTACGATTGGAAAACACATTCTGGTAAGAACAGAAGGATGAAGTCTGTTACTTGTTACTTCTGTGGAATTAAAGGTCATAAGCAACGTACGTGCTACAAGAAAAACATGTATGATGCCAGTAAGTCCTCAAAAATAAAACAAATCTAGGTAAGGAAAAGTGAATTACATTGCAATGTTGCATACATCTCTGCCCATAAAGAAAAGACAAATACCTGGTATGTTGACAGCGGATGCTCAAGACACATGACAGGTAATAAAGAACTACTCTCAGATTTTGTTGAAATAAAAAAGGTAAGAAGTGTAGTGTTCGGAGACGGAAACAAAGGAAAAATTCTTAGTAAAGGAGATCTTATTTCACCTGGACAACCATCATTGACAAATGTCCAATTTGTTGCGGGTCTAACGGAAAATTTGATTAGTATCAGTTAACTTTGTGACAGTCATCACCAGGTTAAGTTTACTAACAAAGAATGTTTAGTGATGGATTTTGAAAATAAATGTGTGCTTACAGGATCACGGTCTTCATACAATTGTTACGTATGGACTGAAGAAAAGGTGTGCTTTAAAGCAACCGACAATGTGTTATCACTGTGGCATCAGCGTCTAGGACACGTAAACTACAGATCCTTGGTGAAACTGTCCGACTCAGCAGCAGTAAGAGGTATACCTAAGCTAAAGTTAGATAAATCAGAAACATGTAAACCTTGTCAGCTTGGTAAACAAATCAAAGTTCATCACAAGCGAATGCCTGAAGTAAAGACAGAAAAAATCTTGGAACTGTTACACATGGACTTGATGGGTCCAATGAGAACAGAGAGTTTCAGAGGAAAAAGATATATTTGTCATCGTAGATGATTTTTCTCGATACACTTAGGTAAAATTTCTGAGAGAAAAATCTGAAACGTTTGAGCTGTTTCATTTTCTATTCCTTCAATTGAAAAATACTAAAGGTTGCATTGAGCGTATGAGGAGAGATCATGGAAAAGAATCCGAGAATGACATATTTAACAAATTTTGTCAAAAACATGGTATCATTCACGAATTCTCAGCACCTAAGACACTGCAGCAAAATGGAGTTGTCGAAAGGAAGAATAGGACATTGCAAGAAATGGCTCGAGCAATGCTGCATGGTAAATCCATATCCATCAGATTCTGGGCAAAAGCGGTAAACACAACATGTTATATCATCAATCGTGTATATCTTCGTCCAGGTATGTCGAAAACTCTATATGAGCTGTGGAAAGGTAAGAGTCCAAATTTGAGTTATTTTCATATATTTGGATGCACTTACTTTATACTGAACGATAGAGAATGCCTTGGTAAGTTTGACGCAAAGAGTGATGAGGGAATTTTTCTCGGTTATGGAAATAACACAACTGCTTTTCGAATTTTCAACTTACGAACAAGAAAAGTTATTGAATCAGTAAATGTTGTATTTGATGAAGATCATTCAACTGATAGTGTTATTTTTCCTTTCTCGACAGGAACTGTACAAGAACAGACAGATTTAACTCATGAACATTTAAGTGCACCTGCTGACCATTATACGATTGAAAGTGAGACATATGGAGATGCTTCAGAACATGAGTCCTCGAACCAATGTTGAGCAAAT